>CAJUYI010000797.1:44477-67589 GCA_910591695.1 Galerucella pusilla
TGTGTCGTCTTTGTCCACCAGACCAAAGATGCATATGTTATTATGGGCTAAGGGCTAATTTCCCTTAAAAAATCTTGATTAAAATATAGACTAACTCTATAATATTCATAACAGAAGCAAGGAAGACATGCCCAAACGTGGCTATGGAAGTAATTCTTAACTTCGCGCTCCTCATACTTCCCATACGTTCCCTGAACTATACATGCCTGTTGTTTGGGTATATCATTCCCTTGAAGTGCTTTAAGGGATGCTTCTTCCCATGGCTTCAGCATCGGAATGATTTTTGCCAAGCACTTTGTACTTATGCTGTCCCCACTAGAATATTACAAAAGTCAAGGACTATGCGTACTTTTCAGGAAGCGGACCAGCGTGATTGCATCATTGGTAACCTTGACAGGTTAACCGACTGCCTTAAGCTTGTCCGAATCTATTTTGGCTTCCGAGCAGTTTATGTCTGTCACCGCTAATTTGAGAGAAGGAAACACTTCGAATTTCGGCCTTTTCCCTTTATTTGTGTTTACGAACGGTGTGCATCCATCTAGCTTCAGTTCTTTGGAGTCTTTGCAGTTATTTTTGTCTCGGCTATTGCTCTTTCCGCAAATTTGACAAGTTCACTTTGATCACGGCTCTTTTAGCCTGAAAGAAATCTTGACCTCGCATCACCATTTTGCTTACTTTGGCTTTGATTGCAGATAGCTTTGCAGCCCTGATCTCGTCTGTCATGAGGTCTTCCAACGCATTCACACTGACATATTTCCATTTTATGGTTCCCTGCCTTTCAGCTTGGGATGTACCTATATTTCGAACTCCTGGATCTTAAAACCTCTAGGTTTCCTTCAGATGTTTCCTGTACCATGGCCATCAACCTTATTGTTAGCTTCTTCCTTCTGGCATTGGGCAAGCTTTAGCCTGTTTTCATTTTTCTACTGTGTTCTATATAGATCCCACTAGTAGCTAGGAAATAAACAGTCTAAGTGCGATGGGATGCGACCTGTTGCCTCAGAGGAGCCGTTCTCAACTCTATCACCCTGTGCCATTCAGCCCTCGTCCCGGTTTATCACGACTTGACTTATGGGGAGGTTTATCGACCTCCTAGTCTGAACTGTCATTGGCTTTACATATCTCCCTCTGTCCTGTAGGGTTAGAGCAAGAACAGCTACTTGGTTCCACCACCAACGGCTCATTGGGAGAATCTGTGGAATGTATTGCAGTACATAATCCTAGAACCCAACACTTAGGAAGCTACTGGATAGAAGAGAGACACTTACCAAAACTAAAGACAGCGGATACCTATGCTAAAATTCTTCCAGGAAATAGGAGTGAAGGAAAGAGACTACCAAAAGAAATCGAAGAAAGGGGGGAAACTAATTCATATCATTATGCAACTGTTGTTGGGAAGGCACAGACAGGGGCGTGACGTGATAAAATAAAGCGAACGTTTACCAACCTAATTTTCCTTAGGGCTTTTTTATCCATTAGGTAAGAAATGCTGCTGTCTATGGGGTTAGCAAACTCTGCGGAGGACTCTTGGCTGTGTGTAAATAAGTTTATATATCTAAGCTGCTCTTTATTAAGAAATAAGTACAAAAATAATGTACAGACAGTATTAGACACACAGATATAGTCGGGCCGCTCTTAGTTCACCAATTATTTCGGATTAGAATTAAGTTATAGCGATAAGGTGTTATGTTCGTCGGAAATTTCAGCAGTAATCAAACGTTGTAGCATGTGTTATTTGTAAAGTTTTTATTATTTAAATAAAATATATATTGCCTAATATTTCCGACTTATCAAAGTTATGGATTGGTTCTGGAATGGTGTCTATCTCCCTTGTATATTTGCTCATATTCCAATACTTTATCAATTTTCCAAATATCGATCATGAAGCAAGAGCGCTTAAATGCTCTGTCCAGTTTATCTCTACTACATAGGCGTGCGCAGACTTTTTTTATGAGGGGGGGGCAAATATCAAATCGGCATCTTTTGATGAAAAAACAAAGAGCGGTGTCCGCCGAAACATTGCTTTTGTATATTGCCACACTTCAATTTCTCGCAATTCATTTTAAGAATAAAAAGGTAGAACGTGTCGCGGGACACACGGCAGGAACTTTAGTTCCTTTTAAGCAAAAACTATGTAATACATCTGACGTTATAGATAAACAATTTGCATATTCCTCGGTGGTCTAGTAGTAAGCAAACCAGACTCTCACGCGGTAGACCCGGGTTCGATTCCCCGTGAAGAAGTTTTTTTTTTATTGTTAATTCTATTTTTAAATAATTATTCTGCTTGATATTAATAACGACAACAGGTAGACGTTTGAAATATTTAGCAGAATATTCATTATTATAGATAATGGTACGGTACCCTTCATGAGGGAGTCCGACTGGCAACATCTACTTATAACAGCATCGTATATTTAAAAAGAGAAACCGTAGTATTATACAAATTGGACATTTAAGAACTGTACGTTTACCACAAAAAAATTAGTGGAAACATAAAATTGAATTGTTAAATTTTCAATTTAAAGTTATATTACAGTTTATAGAAATTTTTATTTTCTAGATTTTTTCTTAAGTGGGTCGTCGAAGAAAAAATATGCTGTTCGACTCGTGTGGATTGTCCATATCGCACTTGAACGATTGAGCACTCCGCCTACGGCGTCGTGCTCAAACTTCGTCCTCGTGCGATATGGCCATCATATCCAGACTAGTTGCACAAATTACTATTACTATCAAAATATGCCCTTTTACATTTAAAAACAACCTGCCAAATGTCAAATCAATTTATCCATCCATTTTAAAGTTATCGAATTAAAACATTCAAGTTTTCAAAATTTCAACACCTTGTATTTCGAAAAGTAAATGTGCTAGACCCCTTAATCCTCAAATCATTTTATCCAATTTTACGAGAGGAATCTACATGCAAACGTTGTAATTACCCTTAACGTTCGAGATGCTTATACCATTTTTTGCTCGATCGTATTGAAATAAATTCCGAATAAAATAATTTAAATTTCTTCGAAATGAACGAAATGTCAAAAGTGACATTTATATTTCTCGATCAGTTTAAAATATATTTTGCATTTTGGTGAAATTGTTTTTATGCTATTTATTACTTTTCGACGTCTGAACGGTAAGTAGTTCAGCTAGTTCAATTACTTACCGACGTGTTAAACTTAGAAACCAGTAAACACAACCTACCGTCCTGACAACCGATGCTGTGAATAAACAAAAAAGATCAATCGCGCAAAAAAAATTATGGAAATAATAGTAAAAATGTATCCGAACAAATTCAAGTAGATCACCAGCACTGTGAATACCAGCTTTGCATAAAATTTTAATACAGCATCGGTAGGTTCAGTGGTAGAATGCTCGCCTTCCACGCGGGCGGCCCGGGTTCGATTCCCGGCCGAAGCATATGAATCGCTGCTTCGTAAACGAGAGAGAGAGCACACGCACGCAAGCAAGGCACATAACGAAGCAACGTAACATAACGTAACGTAACGGTCAGATCTTTTGCGTCGCGACCCCCGGTCGCTCAAACATAACCTACGTAAAGAACTAAAGTTCCAAAAACTGCTTCCTCGTATTATTGAAAGAACGTTAAAATTTAAAAATTATAAAATGTTTTTATAAGATTGATATTTTGAAGAATTGGGATGGACCGATTAGGGTTAACCACGGCCCACCCTGTCCCCCTGTAGGCACGCCTATGCTCAACAATGTGTCATAAAAAGAAATGTTGGTTTGGTAGTGGTCATTTTACCGAAGAAAAATTGATAAAAAAAGTTAATACATTTTTTTGATGAGTGAAAGAAACATCGGCACCACAATCGTCATAATATATTCATCGAGCGTTTTGAAAATTGTATACCTACAGCACCTCCTCGTTCGTATTTCATGTTTTGTAAACAAAATTGGTTTTACTTATTGGACAATAATGTCCACGTTGACCTACCCAGTTCAGTCGTTACGCACATGTTATTGAATCTAGACTATCTCTGTTATTTGAAAAACTAAACTTGAACGTCCAAATATTTTTTTTATAACAAACTATTATACTGAACTTGAACTCGTTTAAAATGTAGGTGAATTCCATATTTTAATAAAAGCAAACGTTCATTTACTTTCTACTATCGTTAAAACAGTGAAAGGTATTTAGATATACGCAGATCACTGAAAAACAAAATCATTTTGCTTTCTTCACGTCAAATAATTGATTGATAATTCATTGGCGGAAATTAGAAGAGGGGTTCAGTATTATCGGTGGTTAAAAAAGTGTTTAAAAAAGTAGTACACACCATTTTCATAACACTAAATTATCAAACCGCCCTGTATAATTTTAGATTTATTATCAGCTAGAAGTCACACCACCACCCACTGTTCTCCAACAAGAAAAATATTTTTCCTTGTTATTAAAGGTGTATATAAGTATATTTGTCCATCTGCTTACAATCCTTCTTAATTGTAACAATAATAGTGGGTATCTACCGATTTTTTTTTCAGCTTGACGTGACAAGAATGTTACTTCCCAAGGATAAATTATGATAAGTTCACTTTCGGAATACTTCTTATTTATTACGTGTCTTGTAATGTACAAAGAAAAAAGGGACTGGTACCCTGCACCCGCATCTTGTGCCAGGTGTGAGGGGGTAGCAAAGTTATACCTCAAAGGCGTACATATCAAACAATAAATAACCTATTGATATGATATTTTCTTGTATTAGTCAGTTATTTATTTTCGTACTTTTCGCATTTGATTCATTTAGCTTTATTTTCAGCTAATAAGACTGAATTTCAGATATCTTCTATTTGTATTCAGGAGAATTTGGTAATATTTATTAATTTATTTTGGTTCATTTCAATTGTATTTAATTTTTTCAAATAACTTTAGATTAATTTTCGATAATTATCACATCATTTCAGTTACATCAGCTTTTTAAATTATTTTTCTTATTAATTTTCAGCTATTTTCACGCAATTTCATATTTTTTGCTAGTTTTATGTGTTTTTTCATTTGATTTCAGTAATTGCTTTTTTAGTTAATTTTCCAATAAATATCATGTATCTACACCTATTTTTTGCTTGTTTTGCAAACAATTTTGGATGAATTTTCCTTTTCTTATTAATTTTATGTTTATTTGTATACATTTTCATATAAATTCATTATTATTTCCTTTTTTCTAATTAATTTGAAAATTAGTTTCAGTTAAAGCATAATTTCCGTTAAAATCTCTTTTTTTCTATGTAATTTTAGAAGTATTTTCGGCTATTTTCACATGATTTTATATTTTTTTTGCATGTTTTGTTATTTCCGCATAATTTCAGTTGTTTTTGGTATTGATGAATATCAATTATCTTAAGTTTCAACCCTTTCATTTTTTGAATTACCATATTTTCAGTTAATTTCTAGCTAGTTCTTCAGTTAATTCCAGTTACTCAAGCTATTTTAAATTGTTTCCCTTTTTGTTTTTAGGTCAATTTTAAAGTGTTTTGGGTTTGTTTTATGTATATTGCTTTTTTTCATTGAATTTGCTGTGGACCCTTAGTTTCCACATAATTACAATTTTAACTAAACTTTAGTTCTATTTGTTCCTTTTCATGTTTAATTTAAGGCATTTTAAGCTAAGAATCTCTTCAAATTTAAGAGAAATATATTTGTTCAATTTCTTTTGGATGCCTCGTATGTATCTAACCATAATGGGGTATGCATGCATTCATTAAATATCTATATTATTGTGCTCATACCTTATTTCCAGTTGATTTCAGTTGTATTTGTTTGATTTTAGTTTTATTTTCAGCTATAATTCCACAAAACTTTAAATTCCGTCTCATATTTTTCGGTTAGTTTCAGTCGTTTTTATTTGCTATAAATTATATTTGCCATTTTAAATCATCTTTCTATAAAATAATTTCTTTTTTTAGGTTGATTTAGATTGGTTTTCAAATTACTTTCATTCAACTATCTATACAATTGTTCGTTTCCATGCATTTTAAGTAGCTGTCACTTGATTTGAGCTCTTTTTATTCGTTTTTACTTAATTTTAGTTTTATTTTCGGATTTTAAGCTGTTTCCTCTTTAAGTTAAAAGGAAATATCCGATAAAAATCATTTTTTATATTTTAAAGAATTCCAAAATTACATTTTACATAACTGAATATAATTTTTAGTTTCCCCTAGACAAAAGTCTACTACGAATTATCCTGTATAATTCGTAATAGCTAGCGAGGGTGTTTACTGTAACCACAATGATTAAACCTACTCCCCTTGTTAAAAAAAAACGGTGTACATAAAAACTGCATAAACCGCAAACAAAAAAAGGAACAGTTGATCATCATCAAACACATTCCGCCAATGTGTTTAGTTTGAGCTGGTTGAACTTCCGTTAAGTTAAAAGAGTCTTGTAAGTAACTAACTCTTGTAATGTTACGGCTATTGAACTATTCTTCATCGACATACCAGATTCTTAGATCAAATAATCTCTTCTATCCCGTCATCATCGTGTGAAATAAGAAATGATGAGTGTTGGCCGTCTGTGAAACTGTGATATCGTGTGCTTTGTTTTTTTTTCACAATCGAGAAAGACGAAACGTTTTCTTTTCTTGTTGCAGGTTAGTAACGCTACGGTTTTTCAACAAATTAACACGTTTTTTTTCGCTAGTTAATTTGGTTTTTTTCGTTTTTGTAATAGCCACTTCAGAAAATCCAATCGGCCGCAAATATTATAATAAGAAATCGTACAGTAATAATATTATTATATTTTAAATAATTATACAAACTATTTCAATACCTTTAAATATATTTTTTGGAATATTATGAACTAAAATATTGAATATGGCTAGAAGTTATATAAAGAAAATTTACACGATGAAATAAAACAATTCGATCTGTTCAAGTTTTCATATTGATACAGTGCTTTAATACGGAATTTTAAGGATATTGAAAAAATATTTAGAAAATGTTTAACTGGAAATTAAGTGCAAAAAAGGTTTTTCATTTTAGAAGGTTTACCTGGTATGGAAATTAATTCACAACAATCCCTACTGAACCTGAACTAAATTCTAGGCAAATTCTCCCTTATTAAACGTATTTATATAGAAGATAGTTTGGGGAGGATTGTTATACTTAAATGAATTTCGAGCACGTGAACCCTGTATCAGAATAGAAAGACTTTCACGTAGTTCCGTATACTTAAATATTCGGCAGATAGAAATAAAAATAATACAACTGCTCGTTTTTTAAATGGAATGGAATGGCAGGATAAAAAGCCATCAAAACAAAACTCAGAAATGGAAATAATTGATATTACTGGCAACTGAATGTCAAAAGCATCACAAGATATAAAAATTCAGAAAATGTTTTCAAGTTAGGATACTAGGTACTCGTTTCTTTCTACCCGAACTCGCTCGAAATTTACGGGGAAAAGTCATAGAGAGTAGCATTTGTCGATAGAAATAAATTTCCTTTCTTCGCTGTAATTATTTTCTATTTCTATCAAGTTACAGAGTATGCGAGCAGAAACCTTTACAGTAGTAATATTACAAAAGGGCGAGAATAAATTGAATTTATAGTGACTGCATGATAAGTTTTTTAATATAAATCGAATTCAATTTCATAGCTATTATTTCCATAATTATTATTCATAATTAAACAAGATGGTTTTATTGCTCCCAAAAACTTATGTGATATTGTTAATTATAAGCAGATTTCTTGTATTTTGAATAAATAATTTAAAAAAAAGATTAAGAGCTAGGATTTTTAATAACATACGTAAGCTTAAACCATAAAAATAACAAAAATAAAATTGAATATTAATACATTAATTCTGAAAAAACTTCAAGATATATTATGGAGGACTGTAATAGCTGAATACCTTTTGTCCCTTTTAAATATCCCTATTTGTTTATGAGATATATTTTCTGGTAGAATTAGTTTGGGACACACTATATGAGTAAGTGAAATAGTTTGTAGTATCGGTTGTTAAGAGAGCTTATTTTCCCGACATATTCCAACGTTCCAAATTTAGTAGTAACATAACAATATTGAAATAACTATGTAAATATCAGAAAATAAGAAATATAGAACTAAAAAAAACAAGAAAACCCAGTCCCAAACCCGGTTGATCAAAGTGTAACTATGTATAGAAATATCAGAAAATAAGAAATAAAAAACTAAAAAAAAAAAAAAACCAGCACCTAACCGTGTTTCGAACCAACGACCTCTGAGTTGTAAGCTCAATACCCTACCAACTGCGCTAATCAGCTCTCATTCAGTTACATCGAATAGAAGGTTAAAGGATGCTTGGACGCATGCGCACCTCAACTACTAAATTTGACGTGGTGGGTGGAATATGTCGAGAAAATAAGCTCTCGTTCGGTTGTTATGGGCAACGAGCGTTTTGCAATGTTTTACGCTTGACGAGCGTAAAGTAACTCTCCTCAAGAAACGTCAACTTTTCGTTCTAAATGGCAAGCGAAAAAGCCTACTTTTCAATGTGATTGTAGAAAAATATAATTATCTTCAGTTTTATCTTCAGATTAAAAGTATGAAATGGAAATAAAAATGTTCTGTAATTATGCAACCCATGTAAATATTGCAGATACGTCACTAGTGTAAACGTGAAGTTGTCGATACTCTTAATTTGTTATTCTATGTTAAATTTTTGTTGTCAACATAATTTTACAAGTAAAACGCATAATTAGTGAAAATAAATCATCATACAAAGCATACATACGAACCAATAACAAATAAAATATAAATCAAATTGAAACCACAAAAAAATGCAAATGTTTGCTATCCCTTCACCCTATACTTTTGTTGACTACACTATCTTGGGATTATTTTGTTCCATGACAAAATTTGTGCCTAACTTCAATAATTTATACCAGTGACTCCATAATGTAAGATGCTGATTTTAAGAATTCGATTTTTTTAATTGTGTATAAAAACAAACCATATCAGATCTACAGGCACTTAGTGACCCTTGGCTTTAATTTACTCCACTTTTTCTCTACATTTTCTTCTATTCAATGATTCGCTTTACTAGTTCTGTACCCCCTACTTTTTTCAGATCATCTTTATTCAACCATTTTGTTCTACATCTGCACCTTCTCCTTTTGCCACCTGTTCCGCAGATTAAAAAAAACTCTCTTAACTCATCTGTCTTCTGACTTCTGACATTCTGCTAATATGACCCAACCATCTGGCCCTCTGTGCTCTTATTATGTTTGTTATCGCTGATTTTATGGACAACGTTAGCAATTCGTTATTCACTCTTCTGAGCCATTCGTTCTTCTCTGTTTTTACTGTTTCAAATATTTTTCTTAACATTTTCCTCTCCAATATTTCTAGTCTGTCCTACAATACTACTATAAATTTTATAAAATATGGCGTGATGTAATTTGTTCCCTTAGATTTAACTATCTGTAATGCGTTAACATAAATCTATATTTAGTTGAACACCCCATTAAGATAACGGCTGTCAATAGTTCATCTAAATTTGATAGTATATTTTAATGGGAACCATTCATAAAAGAAAAAAATTTCTAGTTTATACATTTTTATCTAAGAGGTGTCAAAATTTGGTAACAGTACAAATTTATTTTTGATACCCCTTTGACCTTCAAGTCATTTTATTGAAAAACTGTCGCCGTATTTTCTAGTTCATTTTTGTGCAGGATTTCATTGAAAAAAAAACTCGACAAGTAAAACTGGTAACGAATTAGCTGCAGCATTTTGTTGCGAGTCAGCGCGCAGCATTGTAAGTTCCGCATTTCCTACAATGCAGAATAGAACTGGCGCGCAGTTGCACAAGAAGAAGAATGATCAGTAGGCTGTCAAATTAATATATTTCAATTCCATACGTTAGTAGATGGTTTGTACTATCACATATAAATGGCGCCCATATTTATAAACAAGATTCAAAGATGAGCGTGGCCTTGAGAAATCGGTTTTGACATTTCTTCCATGTGAAATGTGTCAAAAACTGGAGCTGCGTAAAATAACTGACACCTTTTGATATTCCTTAAACCGTTTATGTTCATTTTCCATTAGATTTTTGTAGTCTATTCAGTTGTATCTCTTTATTCTTCTGACTGCTTGTTCCACTGACATCTGTCATAACTAGTGACAATGATTGAAGAGAAATTTACCCGAATTTTACCTACAATTATCATTAGTGGGTAATGTAGATTAACCAAAACTTATTATAAACATTTCACAGCCAGTTATAACAAAATGCCAAAGGTGGCGTTGATAATTTTAATTACTATATTTATTCCAAAAATTAATTTGGGACTATTATGTTACAGCGACAAAGGTCAATTATTGACACAATAATATTTACCTTAAAAAAATATTTGTTAGTCATTTAAATGAACAATATTTTCAGTTTTATCAGGACATATTTTTGTTTTTACATAAAATGAGCATATAATATTTAAAATTTTCGTGGTTAAATAACACACAAACTTAGCCATACACTTTGTTTGAAGCCACAATTTCAACAGTTGATACTACCAGAGCCAGTGTCATACTGTTTTTATATTTTTCATCAAAAATATGGCGTTAGTCAGACAGACTTTGTAAAACAATGTCAATGTAATATTTTATTTAAATGATAAAAACTTTACAAATAACACATGGCGCAGTCAGTGTACTGTCTCTGAGTTGAATTAAATAATAATTTAAATGTCAGACGATGAAATAAGCAATAAACAGCGGAGTTATGTAATTCCAACGAAAGTCAATGGATTCAGGTGCACAGAGAGATTATTTAAATAGTCACCTAGCTTGGTTGAATCAGCCGGAAATCGAAAAAAAAGATACCTTATCTCTTCGTTTCCGCATTGCACACTTATCAACACTAAAATACGATGGCAAATTTTATCATTTTAAGAACTAATTGTGTAAAACCTTACAAACTTGAGATAGTGACCGATTACACAAAAATTGATTCGATATAAGTGATAAAAGGTAGAATGTGTCGCGGGACACACGGTAGGAACTTTAGTTCCTTTTAAGCAAAAATTTTTTGAATCAATAAATAAATACACATATTAATATAAGAATTTATTTTACTCTGGATTAAACTTCATTTAACAAAAATTTACAGTAGTATTAATAATTATAAGTTGAATATCTTTATAGCTGAGTACACATGGCTAGAAAGTCAAGAAAACATATTTGTATTCTGTGTAAAATTTAATTTTTAAAAATCGCAGAGCGCTTTTGGCTGTTAAGCCATCTCCAGTGCTATACACTCGTCAGGTATTTTTTACAAGAAACTTTTCGACAACACATTGACGTCACAAATTAAAATATCTTAAGATAACATTAAAAATAATCCCCTGATTAGGGCAAATTATATTCAGATCTTGAACATTTTTAAATTTGTTTAAATTGTCTTCCAATGATACACGAACACGTGTTAGTCTAACGGAAGTTGAAGTGACACTTCCGTTAGACTAACACGTGTTCCACGCGGGCGGCCCGGGTTCGATTCCCGGCCGAAGCATATGAATCGCTGCTTCGTAAACGAGAGAGAGACTCAGGAGAGAGCACACGCACGCAAGTAAGGGACATAACGAAGCAATGTAACAGAACGTAACGTAACGGTCAGATCTTTTGCGTCGCGACCCCCGGTCGCTCAAACCTAACCTGATGTAAAGAACTAAAGTTCCAAAAATTAATTCGAAATAAGTGACAAAAAGTGAAAAAAAAAACATTCATACAGGTAGAGAAGATAAAAAATGAAAAAAAGGAACTGTGACTCGTCACTCGAAGAAGGATTACTAATGCAGAGATCGTTCTTGTTCCCTGGATGAGCTCTAAAAAAAAAGAAGAAATGTTGCCGAACACACAGCTGATCAAGCTTTAAGTTAAGGTGGATTGATGCAAGAATAAATTAAAACTAAGATTAATTTAAAACTAAAACTAAGAAGATAAAACCATGTTAGTTGTTAATTTAAATCTCAATTTATTAGTTTCTTGCATGAGCATGTAGGTACGTGTAATGTAGATGTTCATGCAAGAAATTAAGATTTAAATTAAAAAATAACATGGATTTATCTTCTTAGTTTCAGTTTTAAATTAATCTTATTTTTAATTTTCTCTTGCATGAATCCACCTTTAGAGTTTTCATTTAAAATTACAGTCAGCTTCTATTAGTTATATCTATAGGTGGCTAACGCAACGGCAGCCGTAACCACAAGATGTCTTCCGATAAAACGTTATATTATATGGTAATTTTCAATCACAAAACTCTTCTTTACTTTTAGTTTATGCTATAATCTATGTCTCAAATATAAATAAAGAATCATTTAAACGTACAATTGCATTTTTCTACATACTTATTTATCCTCAAATTATTGACAAATTTTATATAAATTATTTATTTCAACCATACATTTTTTCATAATAATGTGACTATCACTGTACATCAAGAGTTTGAATTGATTTCAAATGACCTAAAGCTAAGGAAGTAGATAATAAAAAAGAATTCCCTCTCGGGTGTATTTTTCGTATTTTTCTCATTTTTCTCGTAAATCAACCACTTTTTGTTCCACCACTGTTTATGGCTGAAGATTTTCAAACTAGGATTGTTTTTTTTTATTTCCCTGTAAATAAAAAAATAAGTGGAAAAAACAAAACAAGAAAACTCAAAAATCAAACCGGATTTTTTAAATTTCTTGTCACGCCACTGCTATTCTAGATGGAGATTTATAAAATTATTTTTGTTTCTTTTTAAAACTCCCTATAAATAGAGAAGTAATCGCAAAGAACAACATAAATTGCCAAATTTTGAAACAACCATTTGGATTTTTGAAATTTCTCATCACAGATCACTGCACAGGAAGATTTGGAAAAAGATTTCGGGAAGTAGCTATAGTCTGTACAGAAAGTACGAGGAGTAATAAACCCTAATTAAGTATGCAAAACCTTTACAGGGAGCACCATGAAATTTTTGATAAATCTCTTACTTTAAATTACATTTCTCCCGTAAATCTAAAAACCAGGTAGATCGACCCCGTATTTGTTTCAGTTGTAGCAAAATTTAGGGTTTCTTCATTGTTAAAGGATTAGCAGATAAGCAATAGCGCAATGCAGTGGTGTGTATTTTGGGAAAAAATACGTTTTAAATTATAATATAATAAAAAATGAAAAGAAATAATTATTGGAATACATTTATTACTTACATTTTATTCTATATCCGACTCGGAAGAGGAAGAATCGTTGTTGACATTAATAATAATAGGGTCGATTAAAATTTATGTACCTCTATCACTTTTTTTTATTAAAATTAGTAAATCCCGTTACCTCGGACCTAAATCGTATATTCTTTAGCATAGCTGCAACTCATTCGTTCAATACAAAATGTACCTTACGGTATACCCTCTTAAAATATATTTTGGTACGTCTATGAAATCTACTTAAATGAATGATTTATTACTCCTCGTACTTTCTGTACAGGCTATAGTTTTAAGAAGTTTCATAGGACCCAGAAGAAAAAGTTGGGATACCAAAATAAAAAAAGTCCCCTGAATCTATGAAACTTTGAAACTAGGATTGATTATTTTCAAATATCCCTGTAAATAGAAAAATAAATGAAAAAAAAAAAAACAAAAAAATGCCAAGCTTTTTCAAAAATCCAAACGGATTTTGGAAATTTCTTGTCACGGCACTGGTGATTAGAATAAAATAACTAGTTTAATTAGTCCATAAAAATAGTGAAATATTTACAATATAAGTATAAAAAGCGCTTAAAAAAGTACAAAATCGTATTGATTCAATATAACAATTCACGAAATTTTGAGTTGCGCTACTGTTAGTGGTCAGAGATTAAGAAATTAGGGTTGGTATTGTCCGTCGCTTGGTCCAACCAGTAAGGATTGACTCCCCTATCAAAATCCTAGCCCGATTGGAGATAAGACAGCTTCATTTATAGTAATTGTCAAGTTTTACTTCTACTTCAGTGTTCCATTCGAGTTACCGCAACTCGACGTCAAGGTTAGAAACAAAACAAAAAGTTTACCTTTTTTTTTAAACCAAAACTAATAAAAACACACGTAAATTTTTTTCTTTTCGAGGATAGTACGTGTACATTCTAGATAAACAATATAAAATTTTTCATTTTCTATTACGGTGGTGGTGTTATATTCCGGATCTTGATAACTTTGTTGTGTCTGGTAGTTATATTTTTTAGGACTGTGATAAAAGTTTCAAGTTCTTGGTGTACATTGATAATAATCTAAGCAGAACAATTTTCAGGACGACGTAAGTTTTTACGACAAATTTATACAAAATCATTTTTTAAACATTTACATATTTTATAAATATATTGTGATGTAATTAAAAATGTTTACAACATGCCTAATAATTATACATTTTTTTCGAAACAATAACAATTTTTTTAAAAAGTAAAACATCATTCATTGAATATTTACCAAAAAAAAAACTCTTTTGAGGAGGGAAAAAAATTAGTTCATTTTACAAAAATTCACGAATAAAATTTAATATTTGCGTCAGAAAAATAAAATATTATGTTAGGTACATGATTTAATGATTTAATTCTGTATTATGTAAAAGAAATTTTCAATATTTTCGTCTTCAGTTTGAAAAATAGCATTTGTTTTTGTAATATTTTAACCTTTGAACGACATAATATCTTAGTTTGAAACATTATGGTTTAGTATCTGAGCTAATAGTACAAAAAAAATAAATATTTTATTATTATGAGAATTTTTTCAATGTTGAAAAATATAAACTGAAATTTATTTGATTAATTAAATAAAAAACAATAATTTCAATAATTTTGGTATTTATTTAATTTATCCGTCACAATTAGTTTAAACCCGAACAAAATTAATATATGGCTATGTAGCCAATGTCAATGCCTTCCAAACGAGATATCACTTGCTATAAGGTCCTATTTAAAATTATTGGCCAGAGTGGCACTGTGACGTCATCTATTACTATCACGTCACCTGTTACCATTCGTAGAGAAGTTTACAACACTTTATTTTCACCCTCCAAATTTTATTAATGTAATTGTAGCCGTTCAAAAGATACGAGGGGGGGAGGGGACTTTTGAATAGCACTGTATATATTTTGACCAGCCTTTTTGCATCCACATCCCGTTGTACCCCTTTTGAAAAAATTAATTTTAAACAGTTTCCGGAGCTATGACGTTTTTCCATCCTCAACATCTTGTTAAACTCGAGGTTCAACTCCATACCACCTTAGATTTTGCTGCTTCTATTCGGTTCAATTGAAATAAGACTATTGGTACGCTTGGTTAAGATATAGTTCAATGTGGTACCTTTACTAAAAAGTAATTAATACTTTATATTTTATTTGCTAACTTTATAGCTGCTATAAGCTACTATTAGCTAACTTTATAGCTGTTATGTTTTGAATCACTCGATAGGAAAGGAACCGAGCGACTACTGCCATGAGAATCACACTGTGGCTAAAAAATATAACAAGATCCAGTTTGTATTTCCTTGAATAGATTTGAATCCGGATCCGCTCAAATTTGTTCTAATTACAACTACTATTCCCTATCTCTAATTGTTTACATTTTAGCAATACAGCGTCAATAAAAACTTGGATACCCTGTATAACGGGTTCTGGCTGCATTAAAAATACAAAAATTAATAATATGTGTACATTTTTATTTTTTATCTCCGTATTTTTTGATAATCTCACTGAATGGAATATTTCCATATTAATTTTTTTTAATTAGTTTCAGTTAAAAACAAAAATTAATACTTTGAATAATAGACGGCAGTTTCGCCGGTAGAATAAGGTAAAAAATTTGGCATTTCTAATCAATTTCGCTTGTCAAATCATAAAAATAATGGTTACAAAGAAAAGTGAGAGCGTATTATACATTCAATTTATAACACCAAATCTGATTCTATTACCTTCTCTTTTTAATATTTATTAAGTAAACCGAACCTAACCTAAATATTTAAAAATTTACACCCGTAAAAACTGTCATACACCAATATCTCAAATAAGGCACACTTTCTCTCTCTGTTAATCAATTTTTAAAATTGTAGTCAACGAAATCATCTCACATCTTCAATCTTTTCAAAAAGTCTGAAATTATTTCCGGTTCTAGCCTTGAGTCAACATTAACAAAATTTAATATTATGTCAGACATAAAAATAAATAAGATTGCGTATATTTCATACATACAAGAATCCATGTGGAGCTAATAAGACGATGTAAGTTATATAGGAAATCAAATCGTTTGATAAGAGTAAAGCATTGGAATTTTTCTTCCGTTCAAATTGTGAATTCTATAGGAAATTAGTTCGGAATTTGACGGAGTTTGTGTAGATTGCGTTTCAACAGATCGAGAATTAATTCTGAACTTATCCGTAAATCGTTCCAACAAATGAAAGAACCATGTAGAAGGTAAAGTTGGTATATGTGAACTACTCCAAATTACACTAGGTTTGTTCCATCAAGCTTTGGACGGAGCCGTAAATCCTTTCAACAAATTAAAGAACTATGTAGAATGTAAAGTTGGTATATTTGAACTACTCCGGATTACACTAGGTTTGTTCCAACAGGCTTGAGCATATATTAGTTCGGAATTGGATTGAAAGTAGCGTTTCAACAGGTCGATAATTCATTCTGAACCAATCCATGAATCGTTCCAAAAAATAAAAGAACAGGTTCTAGGATAGGTCTCTTGCTCTTTGTACTCCCAGCTAAATGCGTTCTCGCGTTCAGCACGAATAGCAGACGGAATATTTGGTCGGCAATCATTTGCTTCACTATACTTATTACTGCTACTATTTTTTTAAGTGAGCCTCCCTTCGCCGGCACCACCTCAGCATCCTCAGCATCTTGTGGATACTCCTAGTTCCCTGTATTAGCTCATACAGGTGCTTTGCTGTTTGGTGTAGAAGTCTTCTGAAGTCATTTGGGGTCTACCATACAGTTTCTGCCTTCTGTGGTCCAGCGTCTCACAGTTGCATAGTATATGCAGAGCTGTTCCGGTATCCTTTTTGCATCTTCTGCATGTAAGTTCTCCGATATACAGCCCTATTTTGTTCAGGTGCTCCTTTGTGGGAAAGTGTCCCGTAAGTAGCCCCGTTATGGTGCGTAGTTTGTTTCTGCTCATTGAGAGCAGTTCTTCCTCTACTTTTTCTGATGGTTCTTTAATGAATTTCTTCTCATGTATTTGCCTGGGCGTATTCTTCCAGTGTTTATTGTGTTGTTCTTTTACCCACCCTTTTGTCCATGACCTAGTTGAGCATCTGGGAATGCCCACAGCTGGTTCGGGTCCGTTCATCAGAGTTGACGATCCCGCTCTTGCGAGTTCGTCAGCTTTTCCATTGCCAGCGATTCCTTTGTAACCTATGACCCACTCCAGTGTTACACTGATCCGAGTCGCCAGTCCTCTAAGTTCTTCGCCGCATTCCCATACCAGTCAAGATGTTACCTTAGACCTCTGAAGTGCTTTAAAGGCAGCTTGACTGTCACTGTAGATCCTGATCTGCCTGTTGTTGTAGGCACTCATGTTATTTGCCCTTGCACATTTCTGCAACTATAATTTTAAATATTTTCTAATGATCAGCAGCCGCTTGGTCCACTTCTCTAATTCAATGTATATTTATTACAGATGATCAACGAAATTTTATATTCCTTTAGCACCTTCAATTACATCATAGTCATCATAATCTTCATACTATTCGGCTATCGACCACCTTGGTGGAGTCGGAAAATAGATTGGTCGAGGAAAGATGTTCAAGACATACCTGGACCTTTATCTTTACCTTTGCTCGGAACTCGATGGATGTTCACAATCGGTGGTTACAGTTTCAGTAAAATTCACGAATTTTACGAGGAAATGTATGAAAAATACGGACCGATCATTAAAGAGGAAGCGCTTTTTAATGTACCGGTAATAAGCGTATTTGAAAAAGCGGATATTGAGAAGGTTTTAAAAAGCAGCGGAAAATATCCTATCAGACCTCCTACAGAGGCCATCGCGGAATATAGAAGGAGTAGACCTGACAGATATGCCAGCACCGGGATTGTTAACGAACAAGGTAAGTTTTAATGTTGATTATATTTTTAAGAAAGTGCGTCCAGTTCAATATTGATAAAGGATACAGAATTCAAGGGATTATAATAATGTCGGATGGTCAAGCAGCCATTAAATCTCCGAGCTCTTGTGTAATCAGTTCCAAAATGGTGTGGGAGTGCCTAGACAAACTCAATGAACTAGGCTGGAACAATATAGTCACCTTACTTTGGATTCCAGGACACACTGGAATAGAAGGAAATGAAATGGTGAACTAGCAACTGAAATTGGGGACCAGAGCCTTTTTGCAGAATCAGCTCCAATGTAATATTAGAAGAAATAGGTAAAGCCGACGAGGAAAAGAGAAGATCTGACCATTGGAAAGATCTAGTAGGGCTTCGAAAATCAAAGATTCTTCTGGGTGACTACAACCTGTTGAGATCAAATGAATGCATAAGTCAAAGTAAAACTGCGCTACGGGTTTTAACAGGGATCCTAACGGGACATTGTCGCCTCAATGGACAAAACAATGGAGGAAAAAGAATGTAGTTTATGTGGCATGGAAGAAGAGACCTCCATCCACATACTTTCCAACTACACAGTACTTCAGAATCCTAGAGCACAGTACCTGGGAGATTACTGGATAGAAGAGGAACATTTACCTAAGTTGAAGCCTGCAGACATCCTAAAATTCCTCCGGAAAATACGACTAAAGGAGCTACTGGTTCCTGAGACTCTTATCAGAAACTAAGTAGAAGTAAGGGGGCACAATTTAGATCTTTTAGGTCTCAGTAAATGTCACCCCTAAATACATACATATCCTTGGAATTACGTCTTGCATGCAATTGAAATGGCACCAAAGCGATAAAATTGCAGTTGCATCGAATTGCAGTCTAAACTGCGCATGCTTTTGATCAAGACATCTTGCGTCTTGCATTTCTATTGTATGTTGTATTGCACCATGTCAAACGGCCTAAAATGTCGCGGTAGCACATGAAAAATGGTTGCACGGAATTGTTCATTAGGAACAAATTAAATTGGATTTTATTGTATTTATCCACCTACTAAGTATTTGAGTGAACAGCTCACATTAACATATAAACCGATTTAAAAAAAATTAAACGATCGCATAATTTATTAATATTAAAAATTATCATAATGTTAACTTAATTTTATGTAGAAATACTAGTATTTCCGGATTTTAAATTTAAAAAAATATATATTATAAATTGAAATGTTTTATGTCTTGTCGATGACGGCAGATTTTTTAATTTACTTATCTTTATTTGTTTGTAACATATTTCCATATTTGTTATATACAGTGTGGAAACCACTTATGGAATAAAATTCTTTGTCATTATTTTAAAAAATTATAAAAAATGCCGAGACACGTCAACTTTTGAATTAAGTTGTGCGTTATGTGAACATAAATTTGAATGTACAGGGTGATTCACGCAAGTATGCCATAGTCGGTGTTTTTTTTAATGAAACACCCTGTATATCTGCATATTTTTGAAATCCTCTTGATGAACCGATTCCAACAAACTAAATAATGTATGGTCAATTATGAATTATACAGGGTAAAATTTTAAAATTAATAATTTATTACACTTGAAATATTGGTACTTTTTTAAATTAGCTAAATATGGATTTATCGAAAATCTAAACTAACTAATTATTAGACGTATTTGTATATTAAACAAAACCTGCTACGTCCATGAATTTTATCATAAATACCTAAAAATTGCCTAAAAACGCCAATAATTAGACAAAATCGGTAAATAATTTGGATTGTTTTAAATCGGTAAATAATGTGGATTGTTTTCTATTCTGTCAGTTGTTGATGTGTTGACAATTTATACTGAAAAAGTAAAATCTTTGTCAAACACTTTTTCCTTGTCGACATAACAATGAAATATTTAACTGAGACTCACCGAATTGAGATTTTAATGATGATCGAGTACGGGGATAACTGCAGAAGTTAAGTTGAAGTGGCAAACTTATTTATGTAATTACAGGTATCCCGAATTACCTAATATTTCACAAAGTACTGTGTCTAAAATTCATGCACAATTCAGAGAACTTGGACATGTCAAACCATTGAAAAGAAAACCACACTTCGTTGAAGATGATGTGAAAGTGAATATTTTGTGTGTTGAAGAGAATCCAACTTCAAGTACACGTCAAATTGCCCATGAAAATAATGTTAGTCATACAACTGTTCTAAGATGTCTTCATAAAGAAAAACTTCATACCTACAAATTAACTTTTGTGCAGGAGTTAACAGAAGACGATCCAGATCGTAGAATGGATTTCTGCGAAAGATTGATGAATAAGCTGAACAGAAATGAGATAGCTCTTGGTACCATTCTTTTTTCTGATGAATCAACATTCAAATTGAATGGAGAGGTAAACCGACAGAACTGTAGATATTGGTCATCAGAGAATCCTAATTGGATGCGTGAGACACATACTCAGTACCCTCAAAAGGTGAACGTTTGGGCCGGTATCATAGGCGACCATATTATTGGTCCTATATTTATAGATGGAAATTTGACAGCTGAAAAATATTTAAATATGCTTAGAAATGAAGTTATTCCTGCGTTGGCAAACTTATATCCCAACGCAATAGATCCTAGCTTACCGAATGAATATGTTTGGTTCCAGCAAAACCGGGCAACACCCCATTATGCTTTAATGGTAAGAACTTATTTAGATGAAATCTTCCCCAATAAATGGACTGGACGAGGAGGTAATATTGAGTGGCCAGCTAGATCGCCAGACCTTACGCCGTAACAACACCGACTATGGCATACTTGCGTGAATCACCCTGTACATTTACATTTATGTTTACATAACGCACAACTTAATTCAAAAGTTGACGTGTCTCGGCATTTTTTCTAATTTTCTAAAATAATGACATAAAGAATTTTATTCCATAAGTGGTTTCCACACTGTATATATATTTCAACATAAGTACTAATAATAGATTTATGTCACACTAGAATATTATAATCGACGTTATATATTTACTTTGGAAATAAGATAAAGGACAATACAAATTAAAATAAATAAATCTCCAACAAACAATAGTAAACACTTTTATTAAAATGATTAAATTGTTATGTTACATACATGGTAATTTATTTGCCGAGCTCAAGAACAATTTTTTTTTTAAATCTCAGAAATAGAGCGCGGGTCACACTAGGCTGGTTTCTAGCTGCTGTGGATCAGCAAGCAGCTGGCAATACGGTCACATTTTCGGCTCCTGCCACCAAGCAACCGCTAGCTATACTCACCGGCCCACAGCTGTTAGCTGCTGCTGCTTCTGCTGCCAGCCGCTGTTGAAACATGTCCAACTTTGCCAATCGCTAGGAGACAAAAGCTTCAAAGGCTTCAGTCTTATGTTTGTTTATAGATATAAAGGGTGCATTTGATAACAGCTCTTATGAATCAATCAAGGTATCCAGCCCTTCATAACCAAATGGGTTCTATCCAAGCTAAATACGAAGAAAATAACCACGTACCAGTTGACTACTATAAATACAGTGAAAGCCTGTCCTCAAGGAGTTGTTTTATCATCTCTATTGTGATCACTAGTGGCTGGCGAAGCTCAGAAAGATCTCGTGGTCTGAACTATGCTGACTATTTAGTTATAGTGGCTACAGAGGTAAACATGGTAATAGTATTGTTGGTTTTAAATATTTATTATTTAGTTTGTTTTTAATGGGAACTTAGAAACGATTCGGTGGAGTTCCAGCGGCTATTAACAAACATTATTTTGTTTTTTCTTCGACACTACTAAACAATTCGACTAGACAAACAGTGAACATAATATTTTGAAGTTCAAGACTGCAATAAATTGATACCTACAAAATTTTCTGAAGCTACAAGTTGTAAGTTCTCAAAAAAATAAATCTATAATATTATTTGTTTCAGGCGCTACATGGCACCACCTAAGAACAACATTGACAACAACTATAACCAGTCCGAAAACCATTTCAGGCTTTTTACCACAAATGGAAGCGATATCGGAAGATTTTTGTAATTTAATTAAACAAAAACGCCAAAATAACGATATAATTATGGATTTGGATGAAATTGTAAACAAAATGGGTTTAGAAACGTCTTGTGCTTTAGTTTTAGGTCGTAGGTTGGGATTTATGCTGCCAGGAGAAGAATCGGAAACCGCTAAGACGCTTGCTGATGCAATTCATCAAAATTTCATCGCTATAAGGTAATTGGTAAGAATGGTGATAGTCTTAGTGTTTATACAGAGCTTTTCAATGAATACTATCTACCCTTCATAATTCTATTTATGAAAAAAACGCGTCGAAAATCATATAAATGGGTGCGTTCTTGCTTATACTTTCCCCCCCCCTTTTCTTAAGTGGTCAGTCCATAAATTATCAAATTGTTCGATTCTCCTCTACAAAAGGTTTACAAAAATGTATAAAACATAAGTAAAAAGTTAATCAGTTTTTCGAGTTACAGATAATTCAAATTTACTAATAGTGACATTTTAATTTGTAACAAATCATGAAAAAAATAATAAATTATTCTATAAGGTATGATGGAAAACTACCAATTCTTGGGCATCCACCATTATCGGGGGCCAACACCCTTTGCGTTGGCCAACAAGGAGACCTTCGATGGCTCGGGAAAGCAATAAAATTACTTGGTTCGTCACATACTTTATTTACACCAACAATATCCATCCAGCAAACACTGGGCTAGGTATTTTACATCGTTTTCTAACACAACACCCATGCACTAACCTTTTTGCCGCCAATTTCTACTACCGGTACACTGAGACTTTTCACTACCAGTTTCTTCATAATAATATTACTAATCGGAGATTCTAATAACTAGGGCGACTTAGAACTCCCCATTTTCGCTTCATGGGTAGAGCAAGTAATTATTTCACACTGGATTTATAGTTTTTAAGAGGAGAGAGTAATTGCCACGAGGCACCATGTTTGATAGTCATGAACGAGAGAGGGCGAGAGAGAGAGAGGCAGATTTTCTGCATATACCGAGAATTTGGCATAGCGCGTGTCTGCCAT
>CAJUYI010000797.1:82589-92700 GCA_910591695.1 Galerucella pusilla
TATCCTACACATAGTGATACATAAAAACATACTTACACGTCATATAATTTCGATAACAACATAGAAAATAAGAATCATTTGGTTAAACAATAGCTCATTATTTTTAATAATGGATGGTACCTACTCCAAAAACAGAAGCTAAAACTTATATTTTCACAATATTTGTTAAGCTGTTGAATTGACTTAAACAATTCATAAATTGAGTTGAACAATTAAAACTTTGTCAAAACAAGTCATAAAAATAAACAATTATTATTTGAGATTCTTTGGTTTCACTTTTTTGCGTGTAGTTAACATTTAATTTACATTTTTTGCACAATTTTCTCAGTGTAACTTGATCCGTTATCTGTCAACGTCAGTTTGAAGGTCACGAAATTTTGCCCCAAAACATCAAAGGATTTACGCCGGCTTTCGTTTATGTAATGCCACAAGGAACTTACAGAAGATACTACAAGTTCTCTTTCTCTATGAATTTAGCTTCGAATGGTCTATGGTCTGTCTCATAGGCAAAATAATATTTCTCTATGGTCTGTCTGTGGCATAGAGAAAAGGTCTGTCTACTTTATGTTCTAAGGGTCTGTCTGTGTGACTGTCAAAATAATGTGGTCTGTGGTCACTGTCAGTCACTGTGACTTCTAGAATATTTACTGTGTTTTAATTTTTAAACGCTAAACAGTCAAAACAGTGAGATACAGCGTTTTGAAATGGTCAGAGTTTGTTCAGTAGTTGGTTGTCGTAGTAATAGTAATAGGGATAAACTATCTTTTCATAGATTTCCATCAATATTTGACAACACTGGTAGGGTTGATGTTTTGGCCCAAGAAAGAAGGGAAAAATGGATAAAATCCCTCAGGAGACCAGACTTTACCGAAAAAAAAATTAAATATGGATTTGTATGTTCTAAACATTTTCTTGGAGGTAACTATTTGTTTCAAAGTTCTATACATTTTATTTTAGTATTTCTTTTCACCATAGGAAAACCTTGCAAACTATCAGAAAAAGATGATATAGACTGGATTCCAAGCCAAAATATGGGGTATAAAAGTACCATTGCAACAGCTAAAGAAAAGTTGAATCAACTGCAGAGATTGAAATATCATAACAAAGTAAGTTTTGGGTGGTAATGTGATGAATAATAGTAATCAGTGTATTTTTATTTCAGGTCAAATTAATTGGTACAGAAATTTGTAGTAAAGATGAAAATCAAATCAAACATGAAATAAGTGCAAATTTAGTTGGAGATTTAATTTATGATGATAACCAAATATATAGGATTAGGGATCCACTACAACAGCCTATTTTTGATCTTGAATCATTAAAAAATGATTCAGAACAGTGTCAGTTTTATACAGGTTTAGATTTTG
The DNA here is from genome assembly GCA_910591695.1 of Galerucella pusilla. Lineage (NCBI taxonomy): Eukaryota > Metazoa > Arthropoda > Insecta > Coleoptera > Chrysomelidae > Galerucella > Galerucella pusilla. Next base: position 83,954 of record CAJUYI010000797.1, read on the forward strand.
AATATTTCAATGCTGTTTTTAAATATATTGCACCATTTTTATCGAGCAGTCAGTCAAATGTCTTAAATAAAGTGGAAATGTTAGTGTTAACGCTGATGAAATTAAGACTAAACTTGTTATTTAAAGACTTGGGCTACAGGTTTAATGTGAGTGAAGAGTCAGCAAGAACAGTTTTCTTTTCAGTTTTGAAAATTTTATATGTTAGATTGAAATTTCTGATACATTGGCCAGCAAGGGAGTGTTTGAAAATGAATGTTCCTACTTGTTTCCGCGAACATTTCGGAACAAAGATAACAATAATTATCAATTTCATTGAAATATATACCGAGGCACCTATGAATAAAAACACTGCAACCCAAAATTTTTCTAAACATAAGAACCATGATAAAATTAAATTTTTAATAGGTATATCACCCCAAGGATGTATAATTTTTATTTCTAAAGCATTTCCAGGTCAGAGCAGTGATAAGTTTATAATTGACAATTCAAATTTTTTGTATGGGATAATTCCTGGAGATGTAATTCTCACCAATCAGGAGTTTTTGATAAATAATCAAGCAAGGCAGTACTTAGAAGAAGTAGAGGTGCCTTTAGAATTGACAGGAGCCAAACAAATTATACCGAAAGATGTGGAAGAAACACCTTCGCTGACCAATGTCAGAATAAGTGTTCAACGTGTAATAAGCCATTTAAAAGAAAAATATACCATCTTAGGAGATGTTTTGCCTGAAACCATAGTAGAAGAAGGAAAACATGAAATTCCTATTATTAGTAAGATTCTCACTGTATGCTGTGCTTTGGTGAACATATGCCCTTCTGTTATTTAAATTAAATGTTAATAAATACCATAGTTTTATAATAGGCCGGGAGCCAGCCAAAAATATTATCTATTTTTTTCAAACTAATGAATGGAATATATTATTGTCAAATGGATTACTAATATCAGTGAGAGTTTAACAAACCTTTTTTTTGGTACAACAGCACACTGGGTGGTACCAGACCATTCATATTATTTATAGTCCGGTTGAAAAACTTGAAAAATAGAGATAAAGCTTCTAAAAATATGAGCAAAAGCTCATTGGGTTCGGAATGTCTGTTTAAATTATTAGTTAAGGAATGATTTTCTCTTTAAAAATCATAATTGGCATTTCTTCATTGGCAAATGAAAAAAAAATTTTTTGTCAATAATTTCATTGTTTGTTAACTTAACAATTTGTTATAAACTAATTCTAACTACCGTTATATTTTTTTCTTGAGCTAAAAAAAAATAACAAAAAAAGCAATATATATCAAAATACTAAAAAAAAATGTTTCTATTTTTTATAACGCTTTTAAATATTACACGATACCAAAAAAGAAAAGAATTTTTTTTAGTACTTTGATATATATTGCTGTTTTTGTTATTTTTTTTAGCTCAAGAAAAAAATTTTACGGTAGCTAGAATTTATTTATAAGAAATTGTTAACAAACAATTAAATTTTTGATAAATTTTTTTTTCATATATCTATGAAGAAATGCCAGTTATGATTTTTAAAGAGAAAATCATTCCTTAACTAATTATTTAAACAATCGAAGTATAAAAAAAAACGGTTATAAACAATAAAAAAATTTCTTTATGAAAAAAATATTTTTCAAAAATCATTATTTTTCCAAGACAACATAATAGTAAAAAAAATTCTTTAAATATTAAACCTAACAATTTCTTAACAAATGATGTGAATTTTTTTTTCCAATGATACTTAATGCCATTGTTGGATACGAAAACAGCAATATGACATTTGTTTGAAAAAAAATTTTCAATAACATTTCTTGGACTTTTCATTTTTTGTTAACTTTAAAAAATTATTACTAACAATATAATTAACTTTAATAAACTCTTATCGCGGTACCTTGTTAAGTATATTATAAAAGCTTAAAATTTTTAGGTTTATTATTTAAACTTTTATGTCGTCATGAAAACGGAGATAGGAAAAAAATTCGTTAATCAACAATTGCATAACTTTTTGAAAAATTGAATTAAAATTTTATTTTACAACGGGCATAAATTCTTCCAAGTATCTGGATGATACCATAATTTATTTAAATCTTTTAATTTATATTTGTTACTATAAAAAAATAATTTTCTGTTGTACGCCGTGTTTAGCGGCAGAGCACCCATGCCGTAATCGCTGCGCGGAGCCCTATTTTCAGCGTTAAATTAAAACTATTAATAATGGAGGTAGGGTTCCGGGAGCTGGAACTTTTTTTTTCGGAAATTTCCTCCTCTTTAAGGACCTTTTTTCCAAATATCGTAAATATTAATAGTTTACGAGTTATTAACAAAAACCTAAATACCTCTTTTTTTCATCTTATTTTGTTAAGGTCATTCTTAATCCAATGAGCTATTGCTCATATTTTTAGGAGCTTTATCTCTATTTTTCACGTTTTTCAACTTGTAGACTGGACTAAAAGAACTCCTTGGAAATTTTTCCTTTAAGCAACATCTGCTAAACGTAAATAGTGTTATCAAACAATTTGCTTGCATAAAGGCTAGAAAACAACGTTTTAGTTGTTGATATTAGAACTAGACCCAACAAGTTTCTATTTTTTAAGGTTTTGTTTTTATTTAGTTTTCGCTCTTGCCTTTCGTTTCATCAAACCAATTTATTGTTTTTGATTAGTATTGGTTATTTAAATCAAAGAATAAAGTTTTTTTTTATTTATATTATATGGATATATACAATATATACAAAATCCCTTGTTTTCCTTCGTCTAACATGTCATACTACTTAATTTCCAGTGCCCATCTTATATTTACATAATGGGAATCAAATATTCGTAGATATAATAGGTAATAAACATTTCGCTCCGAAAGTAATCTTGTGTTTAAAACTACGGATCCGAATCGAATTGTGAAAAATATTATTATTACAGAATATAAATAAAACAATAACTGACACTAAGCCTAAAAAACTACAGATCGAAAATATAGGAGTCTATTTGATTTTTGAAACTATTAACATTTTCCGAGTTAATTATTTGCTGAGGAAGACCATTCCAAATATCGAAGATTCTGTTACTTTAAAATTTTTTGCCTATAACGAGTTCTAAAAAGCTCATTCTTCAGCTTTAAGGAGTGCCCACGGAGACGGTCGTCTAAATTGAGGGGGCAAACTGCTTGAGGTTCGCCGATATTGAATTTCAAAATTCGGAAGGAAAGAATAAGGTCACCTCGGAGACGTCTTTCTTCGAATGTTGTAATATTTGCCACGGTTAATCTCTCTTCGTACGTAGGTCTAGCACGGCCAAAAGACAATCTGGTTGCGCGTCTTTGCACTCTTTCTAGCATTTCACTTTGAATCGTTGAAACATCGAGGCTATAGTATAACTGATGCTGCAAAAGAAACCTGTAAGTTGACCAAAACCACAAAGCTGAAACTGCTCACCTCTAGAATAGCTGAGACGTGGATGAGTAAAGACATCGTCTCCATCTGCACGACCAGAAGATAACGAGAAGGAGGAGTAGCACCTCTGTTTATGTGTAGTCTTGACAGTAGACGTAGCTTTGAAATTGTCACACGTCACTGACTCCTTAATGTATTCAATATTATTGAAAAAAATAACTAATTTTACTGATAAATGTATATTTTCAACAAACTACATAAATTATCGTTAAAAAGTATTCAATAACCTAATTTATCATTCAAACTCGTCCTTCCATCACCAGATTGGTCTCCAGGTGGTACCCACATGTTATAATCTTCTCTGGACGCGTCCGCTTCATACTCCTTCTGCCTATCTTGTTCCTGTTTTCCTTGTCTATGCTGAATCCGCTTTTGGTTCTTCCTTTTTCTTCTACCATCTTTCAAATCAACATTGTCGACATTTTCTTCTCCGACCAATCTTTCATTTACACTCGAAGTCGATTCATCAACAGATTTATTTGATACCGATTGATTTTTTTGATCCTCGAAAATATCCTTGATCTCATTCCCCATTTTTTTAACTTCGCCTAAAACTTTGAACTTTTCTTCGGCCATGGCGCTCAGTTCGACAAGGATCCTATCGAGTTCGGACCACGCTCTGTGTTCCATCTTTTCATCGGGCGGTTGAAAACGTTTCATATCGGCTAATAACTTGGTGACTTTATCGTTTTTAGCGGACAACATTTTCAAGTCTACGCGCATGCGGTCTTCGTTCGACGCCAGATTTTTAATGTTGTCGATTATCTTCGCAAGCTTATCGCGATATTTACCTGAAAAAAAAAGGACAATATTCAATGTCGTTCTAAAAAACCAAAGTGTATGTTTTTAACATGATATCACACAGCCCTCTTTAGGTTTGTTCTAACAGAAAATCTCGGACAGGTAATAGACAGTTTTCAAACCTCAAACCAATCAGAAATCTTTGTGAGAACGCTCTAGGGTCTTTGCGCCGAATCCGGATTGTCAAAGACTGTCTGTGACGCTTGTGAGAACAAACCTACGGCCTTGAAAATGACAGCCCGGTGTTTTAATGTGAGCTGCTTCCTTCTTAGGTTAGGTTAGTATAAGGCAGCATAATGTTTATTAAAAAATTCACTTAAAACCGTTGATAAAATAACATACCCGTGTACGAAGGGAATCCTTTTTTCAAAATAATGTCAAATTCTTTAAAAGCCATCGTGCCTTCCAGGATTTTCAACAAACAAGCGCTCGTAGTAGAAGCTGCTGTTTCATCTTGTTCGACGTTCGATGAGGAAGAACGTTCGATTTCGGGTGTGTTCTCGATTATTTCTGGTTGATTTTCGGTGACATTTGTAACTGGATCTTGATGTTCAGTTGTTTTTTCTTCCACTTTATCTGTTTTATCTGTGAAAATGTTAATTTATGTGATTCTCCTGAAATTGTGACAGTTAAAATGATGTAATTCCGAAATCCGTTCTTACCCATCGAGTTTCATAAAAATTTAAAATGTAACTCTACTTACTCTCCACCTCAAAATCTCCCCTTAACTGATCGGTGCTTATACAGAGTTCGGCAAAAGTCTGGGACCGGACAAATATCGAAGAAAATATAAATTTTTTGAAAAACCTTTTCACACCACAAATTTTACTCCGGCTTAAACTATAATTTGAAAATATTTTGAATTATACAGGGTGTTCCAATAAAGTGTGGCGTATCAAAGATATATTTTTTCTTACGGAACACCCTATATTTTATTGCATTTTCTGATTGCCCCTAAAAAATATAATACTTCTTCATGATGGTTACCTATACCTAAATACAGAGGGTTCAGAGTTACGCTGACTTTTTAAAAATGTGAACATTTCGAAAAAAAATTAATAACTCATTGATATAACAAATTCTAGTAAATTTTCTTTTACATCCAAATTGTTGGACATTCGTTGAATGTATTCCACGATTTAGTACTAAATATCTCTTTACAGGGTGTTCAGAATTTTCAGTTTCTTTATTAATGCGGAACACATACTTAGTTTACCGAATTTTTTCCGGACAAACCATTGCTCGGACGAAAGAAACGCAGGAAACCTTTTTTGTTGCAAAACACTCCCTCTACACGGTGGTATTTTTGATTTTTCTCTACCTTCCTCGCATCGCGAAATATTGAAAAATTTCGAAAAAAAAAAGTTTTATGATTTTTTTTTCTAATTTGGGAAATCGATAGACTTGTAAACTTTTGTTTATATTAATCTACATACTTTAAGGTACTAATAGAAAAAAAATCGGCCGTATTGCTAATTACTTGTAGTTGTTACCACTATCGTCTGGCCTAATTGGAATTCTGAGTAATGGGAAACTTGCATCAGGGCTAGCGCTAGCGGTCTCGCGGATAAAAAATTGGCGCCCAACGTGGTGTATTAAAGTTACTAAAAATGAATTGAACAATCAGGTTCTCTATTTATGATTAGCGAAACGGATACACCACTGTTGTTTTTCCTGAAGGTACAACAATGTTTTATAAAATGATACAAGATGTCTCAAATCGTCGGTAAGATACATAATAAAAAAAAGAATACTTGCTTGCTTCTTGAGCCTATTCCAAGCAAATCGATGAGTAAGAACGGATTTTGGAGGTGAAACACTAAACATTCGTTCATTTGAACTACTCTTACAGCAAATATATCAACTTACCCTCCATATCATCGTCTTCTTCATCGTCCATATCATTATTCGTTACATCATATTTGGATTTTTGTTCAAATTTAAACTGGATCTTCCGTCTTTTCCCAAATATCGGTAAAGACTTGTTAGTCGATTCTTTACTAGTACTAGCAGCTGATTCTTCTTTAACAGCAAGTGGGGGTAGATTTGCCGGTTTTACCAAGTTTATTAATCGAACAATTTTAGCTTGTTCTGTTTTAAGATTGCTTAAATCAACCTTTAGTTTGGCAATTGATTTTTTATCGAGATTAGCATCGGTTAGATTCTTCATATAACTATCTAAAGAATCTTCGTCGTTAGCGCGATTGTTATCGGACTCCATTTTGTTCTGGACTGTTGATATTTGCCTTTCTATGTCTTTTATTGATGTTGCAATACATTTCTCCTTCTCGACCTATTGAACCACAAAAAAATGAGTTATTAGGCAAAATTATAGATACGACAAAACTTATTATCAAATATATGAAATGTTAGGTTCTCAGTAGCATCTTATGTGCTTTGAATACCTGTGTGTTTGAGGAGCTAGCCTAAGGGCACCTGGGCAGGTATCAGGTGAGAAAGGTAACTGAAAATAAGAGTTACTCTACTTAAATTTGTTTGTCTGATTTTTATATATGTTTTGTAGAATAATATTCTAGAGTAGTATCATAAGTGTCACTCACTTTCTAAGGACCAAAACTTTTGTCAGACGCCCTAAAGCTACACAAAAAATAAATAAACATTGTGAGTTAATGTATATAAAAAAGCCGAGGTACTACAGACATCTCACTTGCTCTGAAACGCATTCATAGTGTTCTCGCACTCATACTCCCGGCTGATAATTTTTATGTTTAGGGGTTGTTCGGTCATTACAATTGATCTGACTAAAGAAATATAACTTGGTAATAGTTGCTTTGATAACATAATTGAAAGTCAGACATGTAAAAATAAATAAGTTTATTCATTTTTTGTGAGGCTTTAAAGCGTCTGACAAAAGTTTTGGTCCAAGGAAAGTGTCTGACACTTATGATACTACTTTAAAATATTATTCTACAAAACATATATAAAATCAGACATAGAAATTTAAGTAGAGTAACTCTTATTTTTAGTTATCTTTCTCACCTGATACCTCAAACTCACAATCCCACAAACTCACAGGTATTCAAAGCTCACGAGATGCTACTGAGAACCTAACATTTCATCTATTTGAAAATAAGTTATGTCTTATCGCTCTGGGATCTTGGACTAAAATGTAGTTTGTAAATTGAACGGTTAAATTAGACATAACTAAGAGCTGTTTGACACGGTACTAATTTGAGAACTAAACAGCTGCAGTTTTCTAGTGCGTTATTTCGAGCATGTTTATTTTTATAATCATTATGTTTCACAGCATAAGAACAAGGATATAATTTGTAGAATTCAATTAGCAATTTTACTTGCTCCTGGGATCATGACATATTTAAGCTTTCAACACAAATCAAAGGCATGCTACAAAATAAAAGCACTTTATTTATATTTGAGGCTAGCCGTACATAACCTTAAAATCCGATTTAAGCAATTACTGGGCATGTTTAGTATTATTGTATTCAAGAAAATAGAACATGTTCCAATTTCTTGCATGCAAGTTGACTGAAAATGCTAAAGAAAGCCAAAAAAGATAACTAGTAACGATCCTATTTCAAAATTTAAAAGGTCTCTTACCAAACTTTCGTATGTTTCAACTTTTTGTGGCGCTTTGGCGCTCATCCTCTTTTCTCGTTTCTTCTCTATTGTTCCTGTTCTATCCAGAAAAGTGTCTTCATCACTATCATAGAAATCATTGTCTTCCCAATTTTTAGCTTTCCTTTTACGTGATTCTGAAAAAAAAACAATTTTGATAAAATATTTATTTTGAATCATTGTTATTATTAAAAACCATACCATGCATAGCTTGCCTCAGGACCCCGTGTCTATCCAGTATCCTGCAAGCTTCTAAAGCACACTGGACGACAGCTTCTTTCTTTTTACCCTTATGAAGTACTTCGGCCACTATTGTACGTCCCATCTCATCGTCAACGGGTAAATCAACTTTACAAATAAACTGACCAATACCTAAAAATTCACTATATTCAGTAAAATAATTAATATTAAAGGAATGTTTCAATAAAACCTTGTTCATCGCAACGATACTCCAAATCCAATCCTTCACGTTCGAAAAATCCTCTCAAAGCTTTTTTGGGATCATCTAAATAGAGTTCTTCGTTGTTAGTTTGGGCGTAAGGATTTTCCGATAGATCTGTTTCTTCGTCAGCATCTTCACCTGAAATATTATTCAATACTTTTTTTTAATGGTATAGTTATCAGATTGATATGGTTATTATAACTAAATATGAAAAAACGGTCTTTAATATTATAGTGCAAGTAGGAGATGTTGTCAAAAAACACAATGGAAAATGTGGAAGAATAGAAGGGACTGTGGGACTCTCAAAGTTTGGAAGAAAAAAGCAAATTTCAAGCAGAAATTCATATAGGAAAGTGTCTCCAGTTCAATGTCAATAAATAATAAGGATAAGGATTAATATTACGTTGGATTGTCAAGCAGTCATTAATGGACACTTTAAAAAGCTCAAATTAATTGGGAAGGAA
>CAJUYI010000797.1:92800-114367 GCA_910591695.1 Galerucella pusilla
AGTTGACATAATATACTTAATGCATTAAAAAAGAAAAGATGAATATACTTCACAGCATTTTATTAAAAAAAAAAAACATTAACAAAATAAAATGTAAATTTCTGAAACATAAAATCAAACTTCCACTAGGTATACCTAGTTATAATTCAAAATAATAAAAGATACATTTTAAAGCAACTTTGAAATAGAAACATACGTTTCACCATTTGGTAAACAATGACAATAAGCTGGAAAATTATTTTCAAAATCACGAAAATCAACTATTTTGAAAGGTTCTTTAGACTTCTCAACTTTATAACTCCTCAAATGTAGATTGAAGTATTCTGTGAGTAAAGGAGTAATCATAAAAAATATATCATTTCCAAATACTATTATATGGACAACTTGACAAAATTGGGGAATATTATCCTTTATGTTAATAATTAGTATAGATTGATTGTTATATCTTATTCCGTTGAACTCGTACCAACTGATGCAAAAATTGTAATTGGAATCGTTGATGATATTTCTAAACTGTGGGTCATCTTTTGAGATCTGATATTCATGGCCTTGAAGTGAAATATCTGTTAAAACTTGTCGAGACAATACACGATGACAAAATTTGAGCTGTGATCTTAATGAGAGGGTGAGGGAAACATTTTTTCTACTTGTAACGACATGGGCAGTAGTTTTCAGTTCTTTGTGTTTAGCTTCGAATCTAATAGATTGTACATTACATGGAGGACCAATTTTTCTGATAATTCTAGGATAGTGGAGTAAAAAGTGAAATTTTGGTTTTAAATTATCTTTGAAAAGAGAAACATATAAACAATTATGTTCTTCAACTAAAGTTTTGAGTAAATCAATCATGGGAAGTGATATTGCAGAAGCAACTACTATTTCTGTTATTTCCAACAATATCAAATAATACTTCCATACATCATTACCTTCTGGAATCAAATCAGCCTCAAATTCAAAATCAAACACATCATTTCGGAAGAAGAAAGAATTATGCATCCATTTTTTATGTGATCAGCCTTTATAGAAGGAGGTATATTCTTTTCCATTGGATTATAGTTAAAATATTTAACTCTTTCGTTCAAAGTATCCAGGCTCAATATACTATGAGATATGAAGTAATCAATAATTTTGGCTAAGGCATATCGATGAACGCCTTCAGTCAAATCATGCATGATATCACAAGTTAAATTAGTGAATATGTGAAAATTTGGCAGATCATGAAATGTACATCTTTCTTTTACACCGTATGATTTATTTGAAACCATTTCATCATATTCGTCAACTGTTCGTAAAAGTGATGTGTCTTCTTTATATGATGTGAGCGAATCAGATCTGTGACATTTACAAAATCTGCAATAAAAATTTGCAGAAAATGATTCTACAAGCCCATACAAAGAATGAAGTCCTAAATTATCACCAGACAATACAATCATAGAAAAAAACACCCGTTCTACATTATCATCACAAGTAATTTCGATACCAGTCTCTTCTAAATATTTTAATTCATTGATGAGAATATTGAATACAGCTTTATTTCCAAATGTGGAACGGTCATTACTATGAAATAGCATGGCTAAAAATATGTTTTCTAGTCTAGTGGCATACTGCTGAGGAAGAGAAGCTACAGAGAAATAAACTGCACCTTGTTTATAGACACCAGCATGGCTTCCCAATGGATTACATGTTTCGAAATCATCAAAATAAATTATCAAAGGAAATACATTTTTATGTTTTGATTTATCAATAAATGTTTGCCACAATTCACACTGCATTATATTTGTTATGAAAGAATTTTCATCTAGTTTTTCGCAGAGGATTTTTTCTCTGTATTCGCACATTTTTCTGTAAACTTCAGGAATTTCAATAAATACTTTCAACTGTGTTCTCATAGGAACAAAATAACCAAATTTCTGTTTCAAACCCAGAGAAATTGTTTGATTATTTTTCACAGGTTCTGAAACAGATCCTATTGAAAATGATTCAGGCTTAATAAAACAATGGGAATTTTCAAAGTGTTTGATTCTCTTATATTCGGTGTCTAGGTTTTTAAAAGGGTTATCTAGAGCAGAAAATATTTCATTACAGTCCGATTGGTTCATAGACAATATGCATGTTTTGATCATAGTGAAAATTCCTGATGAGAATAAATCTGACACAGAGGATATTATTTCTTGTATTATTGCACGATTAAGCGTCAATGATGAGTAAAGTTTGGAAATGAATTTTTCTACTGCTTTGTGCAAAATATCATAAAATAAATTCATGTCAAAATTGGACTTTTGCCCTTCTGGCATATCATGATTTGTAATATTTGATACTGAGGTTTCCAATTTAGATAAAATGGAATTGGTAACGTTTTCAATATCAGGTACTGCTGGTGAAGTTGGACGTGATTCATTATTAAGTATTTCGGAATTATGATTATTCAATGAAGATACTTGAACACTGGGGTCATCACCTCCATGACTTAAAATAATATGTCTCTTGAATGCATTTCGTCTATTGAATACTCGATGGCAATTTGCTTCAAAACAAATGTAATTGTCACATACTCCATGCTGATAAGTCAAGTGTGATATAAATATATTAATATTTGAAAAATAAAAGTTGCAAATCTGACATTTCATTTTTAATTTCGCGAGAAGTATTGCCAAAATGAAGAAACGTATGTTTTATTACAAAGGTATTCGTTCATTAACATTATCTGCTTACATCTGATTAAGACTTGCAATTGTGTCTAAGATATAAGGGATTACCTTATCTTGAGGAGTTGATACGTGGTAAACACATTTTTGGATGATCAACCAAAGGTATTCGGACTGAACGGGATAGCAAGCGTTTGCTACATGGAAAATCTTGTACGTTAAGTCCAGAGCTTTCAGGATAGTGTCCGTTTTGTATCGAATTTGATCAACCACTACATATACTGATCTGATATCTAGTAAAGTGAGGCCTTCTATGAGGATGTACGGTTGTACGGTTTGTTTCAACTCGAACATTTTTTCTCTATATTCACATATTGATTTTTCGATATCTCCTGGAACCTGTAAATCAAAAATCCTAGCTTCAAAAAACACTTTGAACAATTTTAATCCAACTTTACCTTAACATGCATCAATATACTGTCCAATACTTCCGCTGCAGAAAACTTCCAATGTTTGTTATTTTTTAGAAGCGTTCTACTTTTTGGCGGAATCAAACTGGGTAGTAAGCTCAACTGAAGTGCTACTTTGGTATCTGAAACATACAAAAAATTTATGTTAGTCATAAAATTTACAGATGAAAACCAGCAAGATAATGAAATAATAATGATAATAAAGAGCAATATAACACTTTCCCTAATTTTATCATTATTGAAATGTGCAGTCCAAATTATTATTGAATAGTGAAGTTTGTTTTACCGTCAGAGTTGTCCTCTATTTCAAGAGTTTCCAATAGCTGAAGGGTTTTCTTATCTCGAACTGCATTCCTTTTCAACCTTAGTAAGTTTTCCAAAAATTGAAACCAATCCACTGTCAAATTTACTATTAGGGAATCAGGGAAAATCAAATCGTAATCGATGTTGATCTACAAAAAAGTAGGTACTTAATAATAAAAATAAATAGAGTTCGAAGAATGTTCTAAACATGCATAAAAGAAATTCTTGAATTTTCCAATATAAATAAACGAAATGCAGCCCCAATGAATGTATCACATGTCCCTTTCTCAAAAACTGAATTTAGGTAGCACTACTATAACGCTTAAAATTTAAAGTGAAGGTAATGACATAACGTACCAACATTACTGCTCGGGGATCTCTGAGAACAGGCCACTGTGAAAAAAAGTTATCCACAGTTGTAGCAGCAGATAATCTCCTCATATCAAAAGTATATTTCCACTTGTCAATCACTTCTGACCATGGCTCAATTCTAGTATCCAACCAAGCTTTATGTTGTTTAGAATCTTCATTCACATCCGACCCAGTAGTCTGAATAGTAGGTTTTTTTACATTTTTCATTGTTCTACTCAATCTTAAGAGATTTCTAATTTTATCAATCAACCGTCCTTTGGCTACCTGTGGCTTATTATTAATTGAATTCTTTTTTGAAATTGCTGGTACGTAGTAAGTTCCAGCAGTTTCCATAGGAAACAGTGTTATAATTTTAGCCGTTAGAACATTATAATCACTGTGTGTGAGTCTGTGCTTGACCACAAAATTGAAAATTTTTTTGGAAATAATGTCCACTAAGAGAGTTCTTTTAGAATTGTCAAGACATTTGTGTCTTTCGTAATAATTTAACACTAGTGAACCTAGAGGAGAGGCCTCTAGCAGTGTTTTCAAGTCAAAATCTGGCATTACAGTTGGTGTGAATGCATTTTCTATTCCACAAAATGCAACCTCCCTATGGTCTGTCACAATAGCTTGCTTATACGAGCTGCTGGAGGAAGCTAATGACGTTGTAGGAGATGGGGCAGCTGGTGAGGACATATTTTCATAATTGATGTCTACATCTACCAAAAATCCACTTGCCTCAACTTCACAGTCTCTCACAAGAGACAAGTTCTAAAAGTTAAACAACAAAATATGAAAATATTATTGTTAAAAAATAAGCACTTTGAAATTCATTTTACGAGTGAGAATAAACGGTGACTGCTCCTGATAAATTATGAATACACCTTATTTGTGAAAAAACATGATATTCTTAGCAAAAATAAATAAATATCATTCTCATAGGACGTGAAAAATAACATACCGCTACATAAGATTCTTCTTTACATGCATTAATTGCATCTATAAATATTTTTCTCTTGCCTATAGACGGAATCAATTCTTTCACTTCACTTGGTGTGAGTCTCTTGGCGATATCTAATGTTACGTCGTTTTCTGATTGTAAAAATGTATTAGGTATTAGTAGATATATTATGAAATGAAACAATGAATTAATTCATACCTTCAAAAACGTTTACTAAATCCTCCAAATTGTTTTTAATCAGGAATTCTTCCATGTCTACAAATAATCAGTTCGAAAAATATGAGTACTTTTTTTTTCTAATTCCAACAGAATATGAGATTAGGACATCTGAGACGATTCTAAATAACTTTTTCCAGTGATATTGATATTATTTGATTAATATAGGGTTGTCCAAAAAAAACTGGAATTTCCTTTTTTATTGATATTTTTTTTATTTGTAGGTCGATTTTATTGATGTCGGTTTTGTTTAAAAGATAATTGATCAAGACACACTACTAATCTAATATTTCGCGTTTTGTTGAAAAAACAATATGGCGGACACATCCAAACTTTACCAAACTTTAAAACTGACTGGAAATTTTTTGTTTCGCACTGTATATGTTTGCGAATTATTTTACGTAAGTTCAGACATTTGTGAATGCAACGAGAGGTCAAAACCGACATCAATAAAATCGACCTATGAATAAAAAAAATATCAATAAAAAAGGAAATTCCGGTTTTTTTTGCAACCCTATATATCCCCAGTATGTATGTATGTATTCATTCGGTAGGTACCTATAAAATGACTGTAAAAAATGCACGCCCCCTCCCGTTCTACCTATTTATTTCTTTAAATTTGCTACGTACCTACCTTACATTTCCAATTACTAAGGTAGGTTAGGTTGGGTAGGCTCATAGAAACGTACCGTAACTGTGTAAAAAAGAAATTACGTTTAAAGCCGGGTTTCACGAACGACTTTAATCTCGGTTCAAATTAATGTTACGTTTATAATGTGATGTAACTGTATTGACGCACACCTCACATTCTAATCGTAGCTTAAATAAAGCGAGATCAAAGTCGTTTGTGAAACCCGGCCTAAAAGTGATTACCTAATTACAAAATCTTTTTTATATAAACGCACTGCATACCCATTGAAAGTCAGCTCGCTTACATAGGTACAAAAAAATTTTTTTTTTCTATTAGATTAAATTAGGAAGAGGGAAAAACTTTACTACTGATTTTACGCCGAAGAGACATTCTTTATGAAATATTAAAAAAAAGTCGAAATGAATAGGACTGTAAATCACAAAACTCACACTCACACAGTATTCAAAATTCTCAGAATTACATCTACCCATTATTAGCATATTCGTGCCGAAAAATCTGTAAACAGGAAATTGGTAGTAGATAATACCTATATCTATTCTTCCGATAATAGGTAGGTACCTATAGGTATTTACACTTTTTATTTTTTAACGGAAAGGTGCTAACGTACCTACCAAATATTCTACCCATTTAAGATACAAATGATACAAGACAAACTACCTATCATCTTAAACCAAAAATGAACAACTTTTCGGAAGAAACAAACGAGATACTATAATATTTGTAAATAGAATACGTAATTATATTTACCTGAATAATCCGCTATTCCAGTACAATTTGCAGTGCTAACGATCTAACTCACAATATAAAATGAGCAGTTCCATCAGTTTCCGCGCAAATATCCGACAAAAAACATGGACACGTGTGGGGGTCTCGGCCACTTTGTCGGCAAATTTTGAGACCAACAAGTCAACGGCAACCTGCTGGGAACGGAGGGAAGGAAAAATGTTATTTAGAACGGTGATGCCAACTCAACGATATTTTACGTAAATACCGTAATAAGTAGTCGATTGTTTGATATTATTTTTAAAGACAGGTAACGTAGGTCGGTAGGTTGGTAGGTAAAATATCTTAGGTACCTACCTATAAGGTAATTGACCATCAATCAACTTGTAATCAATTTTGTTTGAGAAAATCGACATCCTAAAAAATTTGATTGAGGGCGAAGTCGAAGTACCTACATCTTTTGCTCAAAGTAAGGTATACCTATACCTACTTAACCTAGGTGTAGATAGATACTAATTATGGACGATGGTGTGGGCATATAGAGAATGAAAAGGAAGCGTATTCTTCTCTTCTCCACAACACTGACTGAAATCTAAAATTATTGGACTATTGGTGGTTCATATAAAAATCTTAAAACTCTTGATATAAATTTTATGTATTGTTAGTCTAGGAGCTTTTTCTCGGAAAGGACTCAGGTTCTTTCAAATATTCTGTTAAACATATTGGTATTTTTAAATATTGTAGGTAGTCTGTAGGGACTAGCGATAACTTAATAGAGCGTGGTCTGAAAAAGTATCTCTAAAGTACCTATATTTTTTATTTAATTTTTTTGGCAACACTGTGACGACTGCTATGGTATAGATAGAAACGGGGACAATCTACTAAGCAACAATATTTTGAATGAAAGAAATAATCAGTCGATACAAATATGAAATTATTCCGATTGAACTATTGCATCTATTAAAACAAAAAGAATAAATAGTTCAAATTGACTGGTGAAATTGGTTACTTCAGCGATTTTAAGTTTCAAAGCAATTCATTTTTTGTTTTAAACAAAATAGTGTACGTGCTTGATTGAAGAAAACATTAAGGTTGAATTAATATTATTATTCGCTTAAAGGGAATTTAAAAATGTTTCATTTAAAAAAATTAAGTTTGAACCGAGCGAATTGACTTGTTTGAGTCAACCAAATATTATATTTGAGTTAATAATATTATTCGCTTGAAGTAAGTTAAAATATATTTCATTTGACAAGTGTATGTTTGAATCAAGCGTGTTCATTTAATTGATTTGAATGAATCATTTTTTTGAGATAACATTATAATATTTTGATGTAAATTAGGAAATACTTCACTTGATAAGTCCATTTTTGATTCAAGAAATTTCCAGGATTACGTTGACAATTCCATTTTGTTTCGGCAATTTTAATATTTCCTTGGACGAATACATGCAGTATTTGATATGAATGAAATTTAATCAAGTTAATCAAATAAAAGTGACTAAATAAATTTAGTTGATCTAACATATTTTTTTTTTCCGTGTATATATATATTTTATATGAGTTGTCAATACCCTTACTTTGTGGAATGTGTCCATAATAAATATAAATAAATAAAAGCTTTGTTATAAATAAAACACTACAATGTCCAATATTCAATATTATAATTTTTTTTTCTATTTTCACATAAAAAATGGATCATTTTATCAAAAAACTTTTTTTTGTAACTAACAGAAGTTTTGATGCAAAGTCATAATTGAAAGGAACTTCAATTATTGCCAAAGATTTATCGAATGAGGCATATATCACTAGATAACATTTATCCACATTAAGTAAACCCATTCCTAGTTGGATTTGCCCATTATATGTGTGATTTTCCTTCAAAAAATATTCACCAGAAATTTGGCATTTTCCATCGCCTCTATGACTGTTTTTGATGCCCCTATAAAAGATACTAATTATTGTTATGTTCATATAATACGTAGGGAAACACCTTCATATAAGCATTTAATTTCCAATAAAGCCACTGGTTTTCCCTTCTCCACTATTACACCATCTGGGGAATAACCAAGCCATGGATTTGAATAGTTTTCCAAGCAGTCTATTGGATATATAGTACCACAAGTCTGCGCAGCAATTGTTAATGAACTGCAGGGATATGTTAAGGTAACTAATATAACGAACAATTTAATTATTTTTGAACCGTTTTATTTGTTTAATACATACACATATTACAATATACAATGTGTCAACACCATGCTACCCTATTCATTACCATTAAGAGATTTACACAAAATCTGCAAAGTGTTCTGACATGATCGATTCTGATGGAGATGGTTGACTGGAGACATTTGCCGGCGAATTAAATGGCGATTCCATAGCAGTCGGTACTCTATTCAGAGGTTGCAAAACATATTGTTGCGATGACGCTGCGGGTGGTACACTCGGAAGTTCATTTTCCGCGGGATTTTGGCAGAAGTTAGAATTCTGAAAACTTGTAGCAGCCCAATTATAATACCCTCTATCTGCTTTCATGAGTATTTCAAAAACAGCATGCTGCACAGCGGTCTGTGTTTCGCACGAATATTTTTTCACTTTTGTAGATACATATGTGAAAAACGCATCGATTTCGTTGGGTTTAACCGGTTCTGTATCTAACTTCTCTGCAGCATTTTTCAAAATGTTAAAAGCACTGCTCACCATTGCTGAATTAGCATCATCAGCTCCCTTTGCTCGCTTACTCGGTCTGTTAGTAAATGAGGACGCTGTCGCTGTCGTCTCCCGTAGGCATTGTGTTCCCATCTCTTCCGCATTTTCAGATATATCATCATTTTCCTACAAATAAAGTGTATTAATTATTTCTGTTTCAGCTACCCACGACCGCTAAAGCTTGGAGAGAAGTAAGCAATATATTTGAAACCCGTTGGAACCTGCCACATTGTGTCGGCTCCCTTGATGGAAAACATGTTGTTTTGCAAGCTCCAATGAACTCGGGTACAGAGTTTTTTAACTACAAATCCACCTTCAGCATTGTGCTTTTTGCATTAGTAGATGGGAATTACAACTTTATGTTTGCCGACGTGGGATGCCAAGGAATAATTTCTGATGGCGGAGTTTTTCAAGGGAGCAAGTTGCATAGTATGCTAACAGGAAACACATTGGAACTTCCACTACCGGAAAAACTACAGGGGCGTTCCATGAAAATACCATATTTTTTTGCAGGTGATAGTGCATTTGCACTTAGTGAAAACCTAATGAAACCATACCCTGGAGATTATGCCAAAGGAACTCCCCAGAGAATTTTTAATTATCGTTTGAGTAGGGCACGGCGAATAGTCGAAAACGCCTTTGGTATATCAAGCGCCGTATTTCGGGTATTAAGAAAACCAATGCTTTTGCAGCCTGATAAAGCCGAGTTGATAGTGATGACAGTGCTTTTATTACATAATTATCTAAGAAAACATTCTCCAAATGTATATACTCCACCTGGCACATTGGATCATGAAGTGAATGGAGTTGTAATTGAAGGGTCATGGAGGATTCAAGGAGCAGATAATATGACGTCTATGTTACCAGTGAGACATGTCCCCCGAAGATCAACCAATTACTCTCAGAAAATAAGGGACGAAATAGCCGATTATTGTATGAATGAAGGATTTTTAGAGTGGCAGCACAAATATGCTTAAGAATCTCTATATTTCCTTACCGTCATAAGCCGCTTCCTTGGTACATCCCTGTCGTCAAGAAATTTGAAAGCATCGTACGCGAACCACCTGCTGACATAAATCTCATCTCTTCCTGCAACAATAAAATACACACTGTATGAAAACAATGTTATTATAAAAAAAGTAGTAGGTACTTACGGCTTATAAAAATAAAACTCACCTTTTCCTGTACCCTGGCTATTCTTTATTTTAGATTTTTCTCGCCGGTATGAAGAGAGCAAGGAAATAATTTTTTTTTACATTGCTCCTTTGGTACATCCATTACGGCTGCAATGTCCCTCCAGGCATCCTCCTTAAGGGGTTTTTTAAAATGTTCTTTGTGCTGCGGGTCCCACAGAAGAGATTTCTCGCGGTACGAATCAATCAACTTAATAACACTCTCATCACTCCACTCCATTTTGATTAAACTGCTAACAAAAATATCAAAGCGGTCGCACTGCCGTCCAAATCTGTACTGCGAACCAACAAAGGGTTCGTCGAAAAAACAGACTTGAGGTGGATCGTGATGCGCCGTGTGCGCGCAGTTCGCGCGCAACTCAAAAACCTCGTACTAATCTGAGCGCACGTGGAGCGCACAAGGCGCGCGCGCGGCGCAGCGCGAGTATGTGTACGTACCTTAACAACAGCCATAGGTTGCGCTGCCGACGGGGCTAATATAACGCTATTCTGTATGCCACTGCTTTCGACGCTCGGAATTGCAACCAAAAATTATCGGCATAGAAGTGACGTCACTCGATTCGGTACATGTGGCCAATGAGCGATGAGGGAAACTGTCAAATTTGTAAACAAACAAAAGTTCACGTTGAAGATTAGAGGTTAGCTGGGTAAATTATTCCTCAGGATATAGCCCAAAAAATGAAGAAGAAGATTGAAGGTTATATTTTGGTTTCGTTGGAAAGTAGGGTTATATAATTAGATAGTGATAGTGACATATTTTTTATCTGTTAGCATAAACGATACAATTCATGTTTATATTAACATTAACAACTTCAAAAACTCGAAATTAAGAGTCAACTAGCATTGAAGAATTGATCTGGCGTTAACATATATCTCTTTTTTTTAAGTTTCAAAGATAGGATAAGAACAGATATTAATTATTTTAAAGGAGTTTCTTGTTCTATCAAAACTCAGCGTTATAATACCGCTCAGAGGGATCATTTGATTCAGTACATTCAAATTTTACTGAAGGGAAATTTTGTGTAAAAGATGGGAAGGACTTATAAAACACTAGATTAGACACTATACACAATATAGTTACTCTTCAAATATTAAAAAGTCACTTAAATAATCCCCAATTCCAGCCAAACATGAACAAATAATGAAAATTTCCTTTCAACGGAAATCGATAACGGTTACCGTGGGGCTCATTAGATCACGGTAGACATACCGATTCTCATCGACTCGAATTCGCGATATCGGTCGGTGAAAAGGTATACAGAATGCCGCACTTGCGACTTACCGACGGCTGTCGATAACTGAGTCTTACCGATACCGATTTCTCTCCGAAATGAGTTACAGAATAGCGCTCCTGGTGGAGCTCTACCTCTACGGCAGGTGGTATGATGTATTTGTGAAAGTAGTAGATGTTATAACCCAGTCATATTAGGGCTTTCACCTCGGAATGAAAGATAATAAGCTATGAGGTGCGAGGTTTATAAAAATGTCTTCAACACCATGGCGTATATACAATTTTTTCCACAACTAGCCAAATTTGAGACAAAAATTAAAAATAATTTACAAACGCACCACGTGAAGCGTTTATTCCGTAGTCTGACTGACACACACTGTCAGTTTTCGATATATTATGAACGTACTCGTTTTGTCATGAGTCATTTTTGGTTGAGCGCAAATTTTAAACTAATGGCATTTTTATTCAAATAATTTTATCTTGATAGGTAATTTCAAACAGCAAATATGTTAAAGACAATATCCTGGGTATACAAAATTATGTTGAACTACTATTCCTGAATTCTCAAAATATTTGAATTTGTCCATTATTGACCTAGGTTGATAACAGAAAAAATTATTAACCACTTATAGGGACATCGTGATCTTGATATTCTAGATGTAGATGAATAATTATGTAATATTACATCGACCTTCTTCTTTTTTGCACGTTAGGAAGTAGACGGAGCACATTTCGAACACTTGCTATAAGAAGCCATTGTTGATATTTGATTAATTAAATTAAAAAAAATAATTTCAATAATTTTGGTATTTATTTAATTTATCCGTCAAAACTAGTTTGAACCCAAACAAAATTAATATGATTATGTAGCCAATGTCAATACCTTTTTAAACGAGATATCACTTGCCATAAAGTCCTATTTGAAATTATTGGCCAGAGTGGCACTGTGACGTCATCTATTACTATAACGTCACCTGTTACCATTCGTAGAGAAGTTTACAATACTTTATTTTCACCCTCTAAATTTTATTAATGTAAGTGTAGCCGTTCAGAAGATACGAGGGGGGAGGGGACTTTTGAATAGCACTGAATAAAATTAATTTTCTCTACATAAGATTCGGCCTACAGCCTCGTCGTGCAAACTTCACATGCGTGCGTTAATAATGTCCATATCCCACTAATTACGTAAATAACTATTCCATGATTCCTAGAGTGAATACAATACTGTTCTCAAAACTTGGAATGTCATTTTTTCTTTTTTTCTCATGTTTCATCGAATATATATTTTCTTTGTGTTGTGATGCAGTAATTGCCAAAGAACAACTTGGTATTTGAGAAGATATAACTGGTGATTCAGAGTGAGATGCGGGAGTTTGTGAGGAGTCTGAATGTTGAAACAGTTTCCCTATTCCGAAAACTCCTCAGTTTCAAAGATAATAAATTCTCTTGATTGCTCCACATTAGAAATATTTCCACCCATTTCTACATTCCCAAGAGTCCTGAAAATATTATAATATTTATGATGGATTATTTCCTGACTGCCGCATGTTGTTCAAGAAAAGACATTTGATAAAGAAAGCGCCATTCAGTGGTCGCTGCACTACCCGTTGGAGTGAAGCGACTTTTCCGTCGTTCTGTAACATACCTTTTTCCTAAGGGAAGTCCACGCTGTTTTCAACTTCTTCTCCTATAAATGAAATGTATTAATAATGAGGAGAGATCATTTTCATTACGCTGGCAATTGTTGACCAAGCATTTTGCTTTGCTTGTATGCTCTTGAATCATCGGTGTTTTTTATCATAAAGATGACTATATTGACGTTCCAAGTCAAGCAATGCTCCTTGGTCCATTATTATTTTCGAAAATTATCCATAGAAATATCTTCAGGTGATTTTATTATTACTCTGTAAAATGATAAAAATGGAAACTGTTGAAACATAAATAGAAAACCTCGGATTGACCGCTGTAACTATTTTGGCGGATGCGATTTCATGGTTCTCACTAAAAATATATTGTTATTATAATTCATAGTTTCAAGTAGACCAACTTCTTAATGCAATAGTGTAATTGAAATCCAATAATGTGGTTACATGAGCATCATATAAAAAACTATAGTGATCAACTTTAACTAATGTAAATGTAATTATAATATAATGAAAATGTAATGATAATGAACGTTGCATGAATCTGCCTTAAATGCCTATGCCATTAATTATACCTCTTTTCGATCTGGTATGTGGATAAATCTGCTAGACGATCAAGTAATGTCAAACCACTTGGACTGAAAGGCACATATTTTCCACGATATATACCACCAACAGAAAAAAAGGAGTATCCAACTCGCTGTTTTGTGGTATGCTGCTTTAAATAGAAGGAAGGTAAGAAAGTTCGTGAGACCCCATTCTACTGCGGAGTGGCGGTTTGTGTAATGCCGCGTTTCGAAATATCGACGGTATCAATGCAATACCACGTACCTATCTACTCACATGTCAATTTGTCAGGAAATAAAAAAAACGCATTATTAACCAATTAACATTAATTGTCTCAGAATACTTATAAAAACATTATTTGTTGAATTTGACGGGATAATCTATTTAAAAGGGAGATAAGAGGTATTGCACTGATAAAAATATCAAGTTGAAAGGTACGAGGTATTTGCAACCAGGGAATAAAGAATCTTTTTAAGTAGCTGTTTGATTTATTTTATTTGAATGAACATGAAAAATATATTAATTTCAACTAAAATAAACAGTTTTTAATTAAAAAAAAAATAAATGAATAAAGTGTTAATTTAATAATAATAACAATTTAAAAAAACCATATTTATACAACAAATTGTCATAAAAAGACCAGTAATTTTCGAGCAATTTTGATTTAATTTCCTGCAAATGATCGTATTTCTTTTTTGTTATTGCTAATTTTCCAGAATGTAACTGTGGAAAATCTTTTGTTTTTCTCATATTTACTGTCTTGCGTCGATGGGGCAAAGGAGCAAATTCCTCCAATAAAACACGAAGTCCAAACCACAATCTTTTAATATTGTCCGAACAAAGAAGGACAAATAGACAAATAACTACTAGTTTCGGTAAATCATTACCATCATCAGGCATAATGAAACATTTACAACTGCAAAACGGTAAGTTGTAATCCAAAAATTACTCAAAGGTATGGTACTACAAAATGATATTAACAAATGTGGTATGGAAAGAAAAGAAAATTGAAGTTATGAAACATACTTTAAAGTTTAAACTATAGTTGCTACTTTAATAAAATGGCAAAATACGTAATGAAGGGGAAATTTTGTTGAATTCAAATTTAAATGTCTTTTTTAAATTTTAATATTAATTTGCCAAATTATTGACCTTTAATAAAAAAGGTTTTAATGACGGAAGAAAAAGAAATTGTTAAAATTGCAACATGTGGAACATGTCGAATTTTTAATTTTAACAATGAAAGTAAACTGACTTTAATAGCCACTACTACTTTGTAGGTAATCTGAACATTTTCGTCTTTTAAAACACGTATATCGGTAACTGTGGGTTCATTAGGCTTTTTCCCAGGACGAATACAGTCATAAACTTGATCTACGTAAAAATTACGGAAAAACTCGAAATTTGGATTTACTACTTCATAGGGTTTAGGGTTAATTCGAGCTTCTACAGTAATACGATGATAATCGTTTGGAATAGATATAGTTTTATTTTTTAATTTTTTTTCAATTGTAGCGTGGACTCTATCGCAAGTTAAATTAATTGATCGGAAGATTCAGTTTTTAAAAATAACTTTATTGTATACAATTATAGGTTGTGCAGAACAATAACAAGAATGAATATTGAAATAATATTGAGCTGGGCGTTGCCTTCGGGTATCTTGCAGCGTCGGCTAGTTTTTATACGGGGTGTGCAAGTATGTTCATATAAGTCCTTCTCTTTTCGGACAAACAATACAACTGGAAGGTGGATTGTTTTGGTGAGCCTCTTTCTTTTGGATAGGATTTTCTTTTCTTGAAATCTTCTTTCGGGTCCATAATATGAAAATAAAAGTTATAATTATAGTTAAAATAAACAAAAAGGGATTATTCCAAACGGCGAGGTGGATTGGGTTTCTATGGGTTGGATGGCTTCTGCTTCTAATTGTATCTCCTGGATAGCTTTCAAATTAATGTTTTTCAATTTCAGGACACTTTTGTCTCCATTTTCTATATTTACTTTATTAAATTCTGAATTCATTTTTGGTAAAATTAATGGGTTTTCTTCAATCACTTCTTTAGTATTACGGAATGTTAGAGTTTTTGTTATTAAGCTACACCCTTAGGAAATCTTCATCAATGTATTTTTGTAGAGTTGAAGTAGTCTTGATTTTTCGCATTCAATTTGAACTTTTATTTATTGGTTGGTTGCTGGTAGTAATAAAATTGATTGGTCGTTAATTTCTTCAATAAGATTATTTTCTAAAATGGCTTCAAGACATGTTATCTCCAGGTTCCAAAGATCTGCCATAAATGTTATAACCTTTATTAATACCGGGTCTCCACTCAGTCCCCGAAGACTCGCCCACATGACAGAGCCCAGACCCGCAAACTAGCGAGAGCCTACAAGGTAGGCACATCTAACCCAGAGAGATTCATCTTGGTACTGGAGAGTGTCCTCCCATGAGATGGAGTAGGTTCGGTCCACTTGACGTCTTGGTGTGTGTGATATAGCCGATAAGCCTCCCAGCCGTCCAATGTGGATTTATTTATCTAGTGAATAAAGTTATTATTATTATTATATTCCATCCTGCTGCGAGTCTAACCTGATGGGATCCCTCTTTTTCTTTCATGCGTCGTTCTATCTTCGCTTCAAGTAATTCACTGTCACCTATCAAATTAATTCCATTCATGGTTCTTTTATAGTTCATGCGAGATGCAACCTCTTGCGAGCGCAACCCTCAGGAAAGATTGTATGTCCAGGGCATCTATCTTCATTCTGGACTTGGCCCAGTTTAGTACACTCTCACAAGGTGACAGGTGTCGAGCTCGATCGGCCATTCTCATCTGGATGTAGCTTTGCCTAACCATATGCTCTGAGAGTTCATCGCTATTCCTTTGACTCTCCAAACTCTAGTAGAATGAGGATTATCCACGTGTTTGATGCTATCTTTACTTTCTTCGACAATTACTGTGTCCTTCCCTACACTCGGTAATGAGTAAGCACCTTCTAGTCGTATTACTAGCTCAGCATCGACATGCGTGGGGCCTACATAGAGATGCTCGACCCATTTGTGATAGTCCCATTTTATGTTGCATTCATCAGCAGAGCATGCTAAGGGTCCTTGAGCGACTGTGATTGCTAGGTCTTCATCCGCCCAAGGGTAACTACCTTCTTCGAAAGATCCCAGCAAGTGGAAAACTCCCACGTAGGCTTTTCCACCTCTATCGTTCATGGTGACAACCCTCCCGGGGGCTCTGAGAAGTTTCCTGGTGATATAATGGGTCACCAAAAGTAAGACATAAACCTTATATTGATACAAAATAGGGTTGCTGAGATACAGTGACTTAGACTGCAATCCTTTTTGTGTTGGTACCTCTATGCCCTATGGGGTAATCTGATCTTGTGGTGACCGTGTTGCGAGTTCCACTTTAGAGGGTTCTGACGTGAGTCACAGCCGCTTCTTCTGTATGACAAATTTTCGGTGTGAGGGAGTCAATCTCTCTTTTGTCATGATGACCAGTCACCCAATCTATGACTTTACTTTGATCTTCCTGCATCTCTGCAGATGGCATTTCTGTATATCCATGAGCTCGTAAAAGCAATGCATGTAGATCTATGATATGCATTTGCAGTGTCTTCTTGGGTCAAGTACGGTACACTCCTGATGAGGTCATCTGCACCCGCACACAATGCTTCATTTAAGCAGTCAACCTACAGAGTTCTGAGTGCAAGATGGCTTTGAGTTCTCAAAGCCAGGGAGGATCCTGATGTCAGTTTTATCATTTCTTCCAGCAAGTCACATTCCAACGCCGTGTCCATCAAAGAGTCAAAAGCTCCCTTTTCGCTAGAGTGCAATATAACTTCCTCTAGTATCTTAGAGGGATCATGATACGACGCTTCATCAAAGGGGAAATAAAAGAAGATCATGCATCAGAAAAATAGTCGACAATTAAGGTGTTGAAACTCGGTAAGGTTGAAGTGACTGACCATTACTTCATCTTGTACACTTCGATTCGTTAAGGGGGTAATTCTGTCTGAGTGTGCAATGGAGATCTCCCGAAGTACAAACTTTCTGGCAGTTATGATAGTGTAAGAGTCACTCAATGTCAGACTACCTTGTGACACGGCATGAACTCCCAATGCAATTATCTTAGGAGTTGATGTTTGGACAGATATCGCTGAGGGAACTCCAGTGTATTGATCCTCATCTAACATGAATGTCTCCTTTTCTATTATTCTGGTGCATGTGTTGCAGCTAAGTACAATTCCCCAGGGACCTGAGGCTCATAAACCGGAATAAGCCAATTGGGTTAGCTGAGACAGACCTGTGAGGAAAACGGATTGGAAACAGATAGTGTGATTCTCGCTCTTTTTGGCGTAATCAGTTGCCGTGTCAGAGACTATTACAGTGTGGCTAGAAAAAGTGGAGATTTGGTTATAGGTTTGGGCAGTCAAGTCTGTGGGATAAGGTCCCTGAATAAATCTGTCTCGAGAACATCTCTAGGGTTCTGACATCCATAGTTGTTTTTTCGCTTATTAGTTCTTCTGATAAAGGCAACAATGTGGGAGACTCATGCAGCCACAGTTTCAGTTCTATGAGTTGCTTCAGTGAGAATACCATGCTTCCCACCTCAACGACTTGAAGGGGCGCACGTCTAACTCTCAACTTTGTTTGTGACCCAAAATACGGACTTTTTTTCCCTTTGGCCATCGGATTTAAATGGTCTATATCATCATCTACCTGAATTAAAATGCTTCTCGACTTCCAATTGGTGGGTATATCAGACCAGGGGTGTAGGCTTGAATGCTCTTGTTGTGCGGGCATTGTTACCTCTTCGAGGTGATGGCCCCATCCTTGACACCGTAGATGGTAAGCTAACTCTGTGGTGCATGTGCAGTTTATAATCTGATTCAGTCCCACGATATCTCCTTTTGCATTCTTGAATCTGTCTGAGTTTACATCTTCAATCTTGCCCATCCAAAGCTACAGTTCCTGTTCGTTGGCCCACATTCTAAACGCTAGTTTTTGAATTGATCTTGTGTTGCTATATTTCCTAATGTATTTCTCCTGAATTCCCATATTAGATAACGAGTAGAGCTTATTAAGTAACCTCGGATTGACAGGGCGTATTGACGACAAAGTTGTAATGGGCTTAGTCTTCTCTTCCTTTACTTTGTGCGTGAATAATTCCTTAATTAAGTCATTTTTAACAATTGCCTGTATTCCAACTTTTATTTCTTGTTGCATAACAGACTCAGCTTGAAGAGGTGTTCGAATAGGGAGGCACTGCGGATCTTTTATTAATGTCTCCCAATCTGATGTGGTCAACTCGAGAGTGAGCCACCTCGAAAGATGTCTCTTTATATCTGGATATGTCGCGGCCGTCTTGACCAACCTAAGGCTTGAAGTTGAAGGATCCTGTACAGCGCGCGTGCAGAACGATGAGAAGAGGCCCACTGGTAGACCTCCTATGTATCGAGATACTAAAAGATAGGCTGCCTCGACTGTCGTGCACCAAAAGGAGGGTTGAGGATGTGTGTCTTTGGCAGCAGCTGACGTTCCAGTGGAGTAAAGGCTCGTGAGATCCCCTGATGGAGTGGGTAGCGTCTGGTTGGCTTCACTAGCTCATCGGCTGATCCTTTTTATTGTGGAACTGACTCCTGAACCCTTGTAATGATACTCTCTGGAGTATACGAAAAGGTATTTGGATCGCCAAGTCTCTTCTTCTTTGATAGGGAGACTGCAGAGATCTGACATCTCTACTAACTTGTTTACAAAGCGATCTACGTACTGTTCTTCATTTAATACCTAATATTACGTAAACTAATAGAAGTGTCAAACAGTAAAGTGTTCTTACCTTAATGTAGCTGATAATCTCTTCTCAAGCGAAATACACTTCCTCATATTAGTATCAAGGAACGATAATTGTGTTTTCAAGACAGCCAACAGCTTATTAAAAGAATTCAAGGTCATTCTATGATAATTGAAAAACTTATCTGGGTATTTCTGTAGAGACTCAAAAAGGGTATGTAATTGGCCTTTTAATAAACGCCGACTAATTACTGGATGCACCCAAAATGCTCTATTTCCCCTTTTTTTTCTTCGGTATCTGAATGACACCGCAACACATCTCAACGTCTGACTATTTATTTTTCATTAACAATCGTCGACTAACTAAACGTTCATATGCGTTGTTCACCTACTTGTCGGTCGACTGTCGGCCGTCTGTTTACCCTCCCGACAAATAAGTAGCTGAGCGACAGTCTGTCGTGTGCGTTCTACCTAATAGGAAATTAAAATGGGAAAAGAGAAGATTACTCACTCTTTAGAATTTGGCCTCTGGTACACTTAACTTCAACTTATGTAACCTTCGTAAAAGCCGGTGCTGACCTAATAACTTCACAATAATTATTGGTACAAAAAAAACCTTTTCAGGACCTTCTTTGAACCAATATACGACTTTCCCAAAAAACGATGAAAAATCTTCCTGTGCCCAACATTTCCAGAACCAATATAATACCTTCTTAGGATCAAAACTCCTTTCCAAGACCAATAAATGACCTTTCCACTACCAATAAAGGGAGTTTTGCAGTACCAATAGAGGACCTTTCCAGTGCCAATGAAGAACCTTTCCAGGACCAATAAAGGACCTTTTCAGGACCAATACTAGACCCTTTCTAAAATCTATAGGGTATGACTTTATAATCAGGAAAAAAAATACATTTCAAAAAACGCCATGACTAGCAGTACATTGGATGTACGAATTTATTTTGTACATACCTATATCAATGTAGGTAGTTATCACTCATAAAATTGGATGCCAAATGGATTTGAAATACTCTAGTACTGGTTGTGGTAGCCAATCAATTTCACTGTAGGTCATACTATTCTTCTTCACTTTGTGAATAAAGTATTTTTTGGAAAATCTCTTCTGCTGTATCTCTTTGTCCTGGGGTTATACCAGGGGTCCACACTAGGATTTTTTAGTGAGTCATTATGATGATAGTAAATTTTTGTGAAAGCCGCAGCTTGGTAAAAACTGAAAGATTTTAATTATCAATTGTCGTTATAAAAATATCTGAAATTAACTTTGCAATATATTACAACTGTGTTTTTTCCACTTAGCTTTTTACTAAAAAATTACTCGGACTTGCTTTTGCTAGGGAATGATGAAGACAATATTATGGACTTTGCATTATGGTTCTTCTGCTTTCATCAGGGCAATAATACAGTTTTCTTTGGATATTTCTTCTCGGAATTTGCAAAAATAGGTGTCTTCTAGGTCAGAACAGGGTTATTCTCCAAATTGGTGGAATTCTGTACCGAGTATCAGGTAGGGTTTTTTAGGAATTATTATGGTATTTTGAAAGGTTAACCAATTATATGGAAGGTCTTAAATTCATCTGTGTCTATGATAGGTAAATGTATAGCAAATATAATTTTGGAATCTTGTAACACACGTTCCTCCTTAAGAGACAGATCCCGGCTAGAGACTCTCTCAAGGGTGGATCGACTCCATGTTGATGCCACACTAGGTATGCCAGAGGGTTGACAGACTATAAAAACTTAGGGCGCCACTACCTTTTTAGACGTCGAAGAAAAAAGATAATTTAATGTTAAGAAAAAACTAAGGTGAGAAAGGTAGAAACACCTTGTAGAATTTACAAGTTAAAAAAAATAAAAAAAATTACTAACTTACATAAACCCGGAAGCAGTCCCTACAGCTCTTACAGCCGGGTATAGAAGAAATAAAAAAAGAGAAGTTCAAATATTAAATTTATTCTGCCTCAGGAAGGTGAAAATGTAAAGAGGTAAAAAAAAACCTGTACTTCTTTAAAGGTACTTAGCTTGTCGGAGTGGAAGTAGTAGAGATGTCTTGAAGTTGAAGTAGAAGAAATGTCTTGAAGTTGAAGTAGAA
>CAJUYI010000798.1:0-48539 GCA_910591695.1 Galerucella pusilla
GACTTCTTATCAATTAGTTTTTCCATTTAATCCATATTTAATTCTTTTCAAGGGCTCAAACTTTGCTTAATATGTGTAATTACCTCATGATTCGTATTTTTTTTTAACAAAATATGGTTAGCATTTCAAAGTTTTTATTCGATGAGAACATTAATCTACATGATATATTTTTTCCTTAATTTTCAATACATCCATTACCTCAAAATTCTTTGCCAAAAATATTTCGATATTTTGTCAAATCGCTGCCGATAGATTCCCCTTAAGGTTCATATTTCTAAATTATATTCCACCAAAAAACAGAATAATAAATAGGATATGCTTCAAATTGCCTTTCTGCAAATTTGACACGTTCTAGTGGTTACTTTGCTCGTGTTGCCATACAACTCATTAAATATGAAGCTGTGTTAGTTTTAGCGAAATAAGCGACCAGCTTTGATTCGATGTCGTAAAATATTTATTCAGAGAGTCCGCTCAGCATTTCAATTACATTTTTTGCAAAGATACATTTATTCCAATGACATCATGCCAATTCCTTAATTTGCTTTTCAATTTATTTGTGAAAACATGTGTGTACGATAAAATTTTATTGAAGCATTAGTTTATTCGCAAAAGTTTTCATCTATAGTTCATTTACGATAAGTTTTTAATAACAAAAACTCAAAAATAAGAGCAGAAATTATAAAAATTTTATGATTAAATACATATAGGTATTTCAAGATGTCCAGTAAATAACAAACTTTAAAATACGATTGAAATGAAAACTCAAGAAATGTTGATAAAATTGTCTGATTTTGAGAACATAAGTCTGGCAACCCCAGACACAACAGCCAACTTTTGGACCGTAACTTCCCCCGTTATATGATTAATTATTCCATTTACACTATGGATATTTAAATTTTGTTTAGTGGCTGCAATTGTAACCACAAATGTCAAAATTGCAAACTTATCGTAAATGAACTATAGCATGTCGTTCAGATGAATCTCGTGTCAACGACTACAACCAACAAAAGTCCTACCCAGCGTTTTTTCTTCACCAGACAAAGTAGGTATTGAGAAAAAAGAACAAACAAAACTATTCTATCCTTTTCTTTTAATGAAATTGTCGATTGAGATGCTATTTTTAAAGATAATGTAATATGTCTGCTTATTTAATTCATTTGAAAAACACTTATTGAATGTACCATATTATTTTAGTAGGTATAAATGAAAATTTGTAGTTGATTGGAAAGTATATCCGTTTCCATTTGTTTACATTGAAAAATCGTTATCCCGAATCTCGAATAGTACACAATAGTTACATGTTTTGGACCACGGAATAGCGAAACCAATACAATTCTGTTTATTAAAAGCTTATCTAACCAAGCACAAAGTTAAATATATCAGTGCCAGTACGCCTAAATTTCAACTTGATAGGGTGTAATGAGGCTGCTAATAAAAAATGTTGAATATTACTGGTAAAATAAAAAAGTCAATAAAAGGTAAAATACAGCTTAATTGAAAATTATAATGATTGTATCTAAACAGAACAAATAAATAAAGTGGTTAAATTTAAATATATTTTTTAATATTTCAAGGTGATTCATTCATTTGAAAACCACTTCCTCGCTTCTTAGAAATCAGGAAATCTGGGACATGCTACAAGATGATATGATGAAATAAGATTAAATTTCAAAGAAATTCGTAACAGAATTAAGCTACAAGGAGGGAACCAAATACCATCACCAGAGCTCAAAAGCAATAGAAAGAACTGGGATTGGAGTGTACGGGCCAGGAAGCAAACACTGATGAATCATGCGATATGTTGAAGGGTACGAAAGTTCTCGGTTTGTAGTAGAAGGTGAAGAGGTCTTCAATGCAGACCATAATATTACCTATATGGAAAAACTGAATGGAACTTATTCTTTTCTCTTATTTTTTTGGGAATCAAACCACAATATTATTATTATTATAAAAAGTGAAAAGCATAATATTATGGTTTGATTCCCAAAAATAAGAAAAAAGAATTAGTAAAGCAGGAGCTGGTGGCCGATGTAAGCACATTTGGACACATGGACTCTAATAGTATATTATGCAACGATCATGTAATGATGGTTATTAATACACAAGCATTAACCGGGATACGAAACGAGCCAAAGGCGAGTTTCGTATGGTTAATGCGAGTGCATTAATAAACATTACATGAGAGTTTCATATACCATTTTATCTACGAAGAAATTTGATTTGAAAAAAAAATATTGAAAAAATGCACTAATCGGGACTCGAACCCGGCACGTACATTTCGAAAACAACCTTAAGCGGTGCCTTGGCCAACTTCGCCACGGAACCACATTGTTAAAGTAATGGCATAAAGTGTATAGACATATTTCTGTTACAAAATTAGTAATAAATTATTGTAAACAAAAATTATTAAGTTTAAATATGTATTTACCTTGGTCATTAAGTATTTTTGGTCTGGTGATCGACATTTCTTTAAAAAACTGACGCAAAAGATTGAAACTGTCATAAAACACTGTCAAATCGTCAAACATTCTACAGAAAATATTGGGTCTGCCTACTTGGGTATTTGAAAATACAGATTTCTATTGGTCAATTTTTTAGTTTTATAATAAAAGCCAGTATTATAATGAGTATCATTATGAAACTGAAAATTGGCATTTGATTAACAACTTATAGTATAGGAGAAGAAAAAATGGAATTGAGGTTTCCAAATCTTGGTTTTATAATGTAGTCCTCCAAAGCGCATATTTAAGCAGTCTTTGGAGCACTTGCGGCTGGACAATATTTTTTTAGATGAAAATCATTAGAGTCGGCGTTAAGTTTTATGTACATCAGCAAAAAGAACAAAAACACACTACTTTTTATATACTCTGTATACGGTTACTGTTAAATATTTCGAGGGAAACTATTTACTCTCGTTTAATAGGTATTCTATATTCCTGACAAAGTTCCACTTAGAAACTAATGGTTGTAAAAACATCCTTTATATAATTATACAGATAGAAAACACGGAACTGGATGGAGTTGCGCTGGAGTAACTTCCCAAAACTTCATCATACACTTGTCAAAATTTACATTTAACTTAGAACATGGTGTAACTAATGTGTGAACAGCTTTAGAAGTTTCCGAGTTTCATTTTTCTTTTGGCTTGTTTTCAGTTTATTCTTGTTTGAATGAATTAGTTGTCTTAAGCTCTAAGTATTTTGTATAATTTGATATCTAAGTGTTAATTATTCGGAAAATTTGTGTGAAAACAGTTAAAATTTCCACCATGAGTGAGAATGGATGCAAGAATTTTCAGAAAAAAACTGGTGAAAATAAATTGTTAAGGAAATGCCAAAAGTAATCATAATAATAATCACAGTGTTTTGCTCTTTTTAATATGATCACTTCAACTTTATTATGGGCCTATTGAATAAAAAAAAGTATTGGCTTCTACTTCCTCTTATTTAAGTATTTTCTCAGTATAAATTGAATAAAAGGTCAGTGACTACTTCATGTAAAAGGGATTACTTATGGCCATAAGCAAACTCTTCTGGTTTGAAGTAGTTACTTAAGGATTTTTCCAGTACTGGCTTAATTTTATTTGAATAAAAATAAGATCTGTCTTAAATTAGTAAGTTATAACTTGACGATTTTTAAGGTACCTATAAGGCATCCTTTTTTCCTACGGTAGTTGCTAGTAGATTTTTAAACATGGTGGACTTCATAAATGTTCGTAACAGGAAGAACTATATAATAGGAAGAGAAGAAGCATCAGCCCAAGCAAATCTAAGCTCTTGTTGCGTTTCGAGACTGAAAGTGTAGACTATATTTCGGATTATTTTTTAACAGAGAAAGATGAATCCAGAGGAGGTGCACTTGCATCTCGGCAAAATATGGAGATATTCCTACGATATGTTAGTGATACCGGATTTCAAACAGGTATTGGTGAAGATTTTAAAATTTCCATCTAATCTAGATGCCATGGAAGAAGAGAAGAGAAGAATTAAATGGTCGAATCGATTACAAATTCCTACAGTCATTGGTGCTGTAGATTGCACTCATGTTCAAATTAAAAAACCACCAGAATTTGGCGATGATTTTTATTAACAGAAAGTGTGCAAGTAACTTGTGATGTTAATGAATTGATTAGAAGTGTAGACGCTCAATGGCCTGGAAGTGTTCACAATTCAAGGCGTTGTAGTTCTTGCGTTGACAAGTTTTTTGTTCCTTCAGTTTCTTGTTTCATTCTTTTCTGTGGCCGCTTTTGTACAATGCTTGTAGGTGAAGGCAATAACTGTGTATCCATATTAATTTCCGTAGAATTGTGTGGAGTATTTCCTTTATCATTCTCTGTTCCAATAGAACATGCACCAGGAATTTTTACAAAAACTGGATTTTTTTCATAATTCAAAAGTTTTAAAAACTCTTCTTCCCATTCTTCTAGTTTAATTTTTTTGTTTCCGGTTAGATTTTTATCAGTTTTTTTCTTCACGTCTGTTTTCATATTATTGAGGATTTTTTCCAACTTTTCAACAGTAGTATTTGTGCCAGACATTTTGATAAATTCGTCTTTCCATGCCCTTTCTTTAGCTTGAACAATAGTAGGAGTCATTGATTTATTCAAAAGAACCTTATACTTTTTTAGCAATTTGACAAGCATAAGTCTGTAACCGCCAATTTTTACCGGCAATTCTTCCTCACACGAAGACATGATTGCGACGAATGAACTTGAAACCAAATGCTTACTTGCGGTTATACATAATCCTGTCACGACTTGTTTAGTATGAATGTTTGTTTACGCAACGAAAAAAGTAAACACTTGTAAATATAAGTAAGTACCGTCAAATGGGGTGAAATTGATTTTATGGGGGGACTTTGATAACGACAAATATTTTATTAAATAATTGTAAATATCCCGCAATTATAATCCAACGACATCTGCGCTATGGTCAGTTCCGCCATTAGTTTCTTGTGTTAACGTGTCGGTAAGTAGTTGTTTTAATATATTTGTAAATACTCTTTCATAATACGTCAAACTGATGTTAAATGGGCACTTTTCAAAATTATATCCTATTGCGTTGGTTTTTACAAATTTAATTACAGTATCGGTTATTTACGATAAGGTGTTTTCTACTTAACCTTACTTCATGTAAAATTTGGCATAAAATACGTTTGTTTGAAAATTATTAGTTCATACATCATGTGGGGTCGCTTTGATAACTCTTTCGGGGTGAGATTGATGGTTATCAAAGTCGCCCCATTACTTATAAATAATAACATTTTCTGGCCTTCTTGTTGTTTGCTTTGGTGTAGGTCAGTTTATATTTTAATTCCAGGTCAGCTTCACTTACTAAGTGTACAAAAAACTACAATGGGCCGTACCTATGTATGTATGTGTGTATGTGTGATTTTTGGGGTGACATTCACTGAGACCTAAAAGGTCTATTGTGCCCCCTTACTTCTACTGGGCCGTACCTATAAGCGTAAAGTTGGGAGCAGAGCTTACAAGAACTTCAGCGATGAAAATATTGAAAAAGCACTAGAAAAGATTGTTGGTGAAAACTGGTCTATTAACAGAGCATCTAAAGCATTCAAGATTGCCTATGGAACTCTATATAATAAATACAAAGGCATGCATGTGACGTCACATGGAGGACAACCTGTTTTCACTAAGCAAGAGGAAAATGCAATAATTCGATCTGTAGTAACTTGCAGTGACTGGGGTTTTCCGCTAGGAATAGAAGATCTACAAATGGTTACAAAATCTGTCTGATGGGCATGAAGACGCACACTCTGATGTTGATGACGAAGTAGACTATTTACCCATTGACCCTAAGAAGATTGTGCCTGGAATATTTATTCTGGTTGTCTGGAAACAGAAATTGTACCAAGTATAGATACATTGCCAAGGTTGAAGGGCAAGTAGACCAGAATGAATACAATGTCTTGGGGTTAAAATCATTAGACACCACAAAAACAACTTTTAAAATTGTTCCTAACGACTCGTTTACTGTAAGTTTCTAGGATATTATAGCAATTCTAGAGCAGCCAGCAGAAACTTCTGGAGGTCGCGGCACAAGATATGTATTTCAGAAAACCGTTGATGTTTTTGAACGTTAAATTTTCTAACTTTTTTTTTTCATTTCTATTAATTAAGTTTACAGTGTATTATTTTAACTTGTAACCAAAGAAGGTGCCAAATTTAAGTTTTGTTATTTTTATAGAAAATAAAGTTTAATTTTCATAATAAATAAAGTTTTATTTTAATTTTTGCATGGATACTATATGAAAATCCAATTCCTACGCCAAATCATAGGGGGTGTCTTTGATAATCTATGTTAACTTATGGATTATCAAATTCACCCCAAGCGCACCTCACTTTGATAAAAAAAAATATATTGATAGTGAGGATATATGGGTTACATTGATAATTTTAGACTTAACGAATCCATTGTAATAAAAAAACATAGTACATATCAAAGTCACCCCAACTTGAGTATGACTTTGATAATGTGGTTTTCACTTATTTTGAAACAAATAAACCATCATTTGAAAAAAATTATAGCCCTGGATTTTTCTATTGGACATAGTGCTAATTTTCTATATTTTTTTGACACAAAAGTACGTGTAGTTTTCATGTAATTCACGAATTATTAAAAAAAACTATCAATTTCACCCCATTTGACGGTACTTATAAGTAATCAGTCACTCAAAATTCAAAAGATTTTTCCAGTATTTACTTTCGAGAGAGTTGTAGTTTTTATTCAAATAAAAATAAGTAAGTAGGTATTAGCTTCTACTTAGAAGTTTTAGCTTTTTCTTATAAGTTATGACTTGCAAGTTAATACTTTTTTTATTCAATAAACCCTATATACATTATATTACACACCAAAACTAACGGTATCAGTGAATTTATTTTGGACTCCACGGTTCTCAATGTAAGATGCGCCACGGCTCCAGATTAATATTATTGTTGTCAAAAGTTAATAAATTAACCAATCCAAATGAAGTTCCGTTATTTTGGCACATAGCTCTGTTAAGTTTAATTCCAAACTTAATATTTTCGTGTACATAACTCGGCCTTGCAAGTCTCCTTCAATTAGTAATCTTATTAGTAAATTTCCAAACATTAAGCCCCATTCCGAGATTAAAATCCCGAGACCGTATCGTGTCCGGAACGTTTATCTTTTAAACAAAGATAAGACAGGTTAAGCTAAATATTTCATTTTGAAGATGGGTGCAGCTAACTCCCGCTCTATCCCTAATTCATGGCCCCATTCAACCTGTTCGCAGGATAGATTACAGCTAGACGAATGTATCCATTTACTGATGTGAAGCAGTGGTGTATGTGCTGGAGGGTTCAGAAAATCCTTAAAAATATCTACGTTACAAAATAGAGAAAGGTTTTTGTGGCAGCACGTGGTTTGTGAGTAGATATATTTATTACAAGATTATTTTATCTATTATAATAATCTAATCAACAAAGTCATTCTCGTCTTTTAAGCCTCGGAGTAGACTGAAGCAAAGAATCCAATAATCATTTTTTAGGTGTGATTAATCGTTCACTTAGTTTATCTGTCAAAGTTTCGGCTTGTAGGAATCCCAGAATTTAGCCTTAGGTTTAGTATCCCATTGGTCTGCAGCTTCAAGGAGTTTTTGGCAAGCAAATTGCTGTGTTCCTGCTGGAACAGGTAGCTTTGTATCATTATACATTGCATTTGAAAACTTTGTGCTCCAGAATCCACATCAGAATCAGGATTAAGAATTTTTGTAGACAATCTCAGATGTGGTGAGAGATTTGCTTCTCTGGCAGGCGATCAGCATCTTGGTCATGCATATAAGTTTGAGAGAGAGGTAGAAACAATTTGGCGTCTATGAACGATTGTTTGTGTATTATACGAGTTGCCTGTCAACTATACCTTGTTTTTAAACTAGGAGAAGCATTTTAAGAAACCTCACTTACACCACTAAAGTTACTATATTGAGAGGGTGCACCGAAAGGGTAGTCTTCACACTTTTCGAACTAATTGACACCTATGTGACATATGAATTATATTGCTCGCAGGTGTCGTGCCCAAGAGGGATCAATGCTCAATGCAAATCTACAATTTTAATCATCATTGGTCACAGTTGTAACTAAATGTCAGATTATTGTGAACAAAATGTAAGGTTTTCATAAGTAATTAATGTCAAATTGGATGATATAAATAGGTACAAAAAAGCTACTGTATGTTTAAATTATTCTCTATTCACATTGAGCACGAACTAGAAGTCAACAGAAGTTTTGATATCGAAAAATATACCATAATAATGTACTGTAATGTGAGTAAAACTTGATGTAGAAATATTTACAATAATGAAATTTTACTTGGAAATTTAAATTATTAACAAGAAAAAACAAGCATAGATTTCGTTTATCAAACTGAATAATTAATAAAAACATCAATCGAGAAAAATATGTACCTAATAAAGATTGAGGTTATAGTATTATAGGTGTGTTCTTTTTGACTGAGATCTCAGTTAATCTCAGCTCACATCGGTAATGTGCGCGTTCTTTTTGATTCACTCACTTCGAAGTGAGCTGAGATTTTTCCTCCCCCTTCACCGATGCTGAATGTGATGTAAGGGGGTATCAGTTGGAGTTGAGTCGGAAATAAAGTGGAGGGGATGAATCAAGCGTGGTTATTGAGATCTAGATTCCAGATAGGTTATGTTTATATGTTTTATGTCTCTTATTCACGCATGTGACGGCAGATCTCGCGTTTCAATTGAGTAGGTCGTTCTTTTTGGTGCTTACTCACATCACTTTATCTCAGATCACTTCAACTGAAATGAGCTGAGATCTCAGTCAAAAAGAACACACCTCATATAAAAACAAAACTGACAAATATCGTTGTCAGTTGTATCAGAAAAGCTGTGTGAAACGGGCGGCAATTTAACCAATCACTTGGCTGCAGAAATGCCAACTTAAATTCAAATCGCTCCTCTTAGTTTAAAAACAAGGTATAGTCACAGATTATAAAGAGAACAGATACGAAAGCTTGACAAAAAACAGTAAAAAGAGAGAGAGAGATGGTTGGACATACTCATTTAAATGCCCATCGTCTTATGTCAACTCCGTTCGGGCTGCTTCGCGAAATTTCTCAACAGGGTTGTCAATTTGCGTAATATTTCCTTCAATTTACAATCATAGGTCAAATATTTTGTAAGCATTTTTTTAAGTGTGGTAGTTATACAGATACAAATATTCGATAATTACTTGTTTCAAATCAATTTTATTAACATTAAAAGAATTATACAATTTAAAAGATTATAATGTATAAAAATCATACCATAAATAGATACTTTTTTTCACAAACCATATCCTTGGCAACCATGCACAATAACGGTGACGGCTAACCTAACCTAACCTAATCAAAACGTCAAAACATGCTCAAAATCACTTGTGATCTGTGCTTAAAACTCATAACGCCATTTTTGTTTGTTTCATAGTTTGAAGGTGTTCAATCGGCGATATTAATTGTGTTATTTGACTAATCGATTGTGCGTTGTGGTATTATTAACTATAAAAATATAGTGGTATAGACTATTATTCTTATAACATGAATAAACATCACGGCGGAGTGTATTGTTCATACAGAGACTGTCCAAATAAATTTTATTCGGAAAGAAAAATAAAGTTCTTTCGATTTCCTAGGGATGAGAGTATCTAACAGTTGATCCAGTTAATGGGAATTGTGGGATTCCGTTGCTTGATTTAAACCCACAAATTCATTGTTAACTAAATTTAATAGAAATCTGATTGCGTAATAATAATAATAATCTAAATCCAAATGTCTATTCATCGGATTTCCACATTTACCCAATATATGTTATGGTTACAGATTGTGGTCGTGAAAATTTGAAAATCAATGACACATATGTCGGTTAATTCAACCGTTAACGAATTGTTTCATATCTATGTCTCTAGCGCGGTTTCCGCTAGTTGGAATTTCCCTTGTTGGAAGCGGCTAAATTGAGAAGATTTATGTTCAGGTAACCTGATTAGGAGCAGGGTAGGCTCAAAACGTTCGATAGGGAATAAAAACTTTATCAAACGTACTTTTTCCACTAATTTTCTTCTCAGAAAGTTTGATTTGTGTGCAAAAATTAAGTATTGAACCCCTTTACACCAACTCAGCCTTTGTAATACCTCTAGTGCAGACAAAAACTAATAATAACAATCACAAACAAATATCTCCAAAAATTCTTCATTGGCAAAGCTCAAGCATCTAAATTGTAGTATGAGATGGTCAGATAAACACTAGTCGCTCTTAGATGTTGTTAAAGCTGATAAGAAACTTGACAAACACGCGATGTGTGCCAAGAAAGCGCTTCATGATCGACATCATCACGACCTCAATCAACCTTATATCAACAAGGTAGTATAAAATAAGTGGCTCTCTAACTTTATATTTTCTGATCAAAATTATCCACTAC
Organism: Galerucella pusilla; assembly: GCA_910591695.1. Lineage (NCBI taxonomy): Eukaryota > Metazoa > Arthropoda > Insecta > Coleoptera > Chrysomelidae > Galerucella > Galerucella pusilla. The sequence goes on from CAJUYI010000798.1 coordinate 10,462, forward strand.
TCCACGTACAAGGTGAAAGTTGTCAAAAAGTAATAATAATTAAGTTATCTTTTTGTAAACAATAAAACAGCAAATTGCTTAACCACTACTTCTTCCACTGATTAAGTTAATGCTGGTTATGCTGAAAGAAATTACATTTTAACGGGCATAATAAATATAAACAAACATATTTATATCGCCCTACAAGACAATGACTCATTGACAATAAATGAAAGTACCATTGCCTGGCTTCAACTATTGTGATATTTTTTTAGAGTTTTGATTAATGTTTCCAATCTCTGTAAACAAGAAATATTTTGTTTCATGGCGACATAAATTGGACAATCAAAAAGAAAATGCTGCAGTATTTCCTTTTTATTCCGATTTCATGCAGAGCATTTAAAATAGGGATCTATACAACATGTAGGTCTCAGTTATGAGAAGACTATTTGAAAACAAAATCAATTTAATTTATTAGTTTATTCCATAGTAGATTCAACTAAATGTTTGGCCAACAAAACTCACATGAAAACACTTTGAACAATTTTATAGATCCCTGCTTCTGTTTTTTTAACTACTTGTACTCTTGTTTCGATGTTTTCAATGATCCGAGACCTCCATTTTACTTCATTTTATCGGCTCTTTTGTCTTCCAAATGTGCTTTTGAATTTTATTCGAAAAACAGGAACGTAGAAATGGGACATATCATGGAAAATAAAATCAAACGATATCCATGTTTTGTTTTTCTTGCACTGCAGTTGTTTAAGGACCAATTAAGAAGAAGGATCGATTGTGTAGTCCTTGAAATCACTTATTAAGTGTTTATCTGGTTTTTATTACTGTTAATAAACGCAAGTAAACAGGTAAAACTGTACAGGAAAAAAATAGCTTCCATATTAGATAATCTCTATAAAAGCTACATGTATTAAAGAGTAATAACATTTTAATGAATTAGTCTTGCCAAAATTGGCTGGAAACAATCAAACTAAGTACCAATCTAAGTAAATAACGAGACGATTGGCATGAATCCAGGTCAAACACCAGCAATTTTTCGTTGCGAAAAATCGAATAAACACGTCTGCCTTATTCATCATAATTATATTCATTCAAAAAATGTTATAAATATTTTTGAGTGGTTTCTTCAATTTAGTGATTCATGTTTATCCAGTAACTGCATTTCATTCATTCGTTGAATCCCTTGAACTGAATTTTTTTACCATTTTCCATGTCTTCTATACATAGTTTGACTGCGGGGATTTTCATTAGTTGTAGTGGTTGTATTATTTCCTTTCCAAAGTGCTTTCGTCCTTGTGAGTCCTTGTGAGCTCTCAAAAAAGCAGGGTATGTATGTAGATATTTCATCAGAGTTCCCATTTTCTGTACATAGGTCCATTTTGTGCAAATGTGTCCTCAGGTGCAATGTCCAGTCACTAGGTCAGTAACTGTCTTCAAATGTCTTTTTCTCAGATTCAATAGCCTGGTTGGTTTACCTTGTTTAGTAAACTCTTTGAATGGAAGTATCCTTGTTTTAACCTTTTTCCTTCCCTAGCAAGTTTCCGATTTCCTCCTTTTTTGTGATTCCACAAAATGGTCCTTAGAGCCTTCTTTAGCTAACTGGTCCGCCATTTCGTTTTCTGCAATCCCCTCATGTGCGGGCACCCATATTAGAGACACTTTGTTGTGTCTTGTCAGCGTATTAAGGGATTTTTAACGTCTTTTACCAGTCTAGACCCAGTTGTTGGATTACTGAGAGCTTTAAGCAAAGACTTGTGTCAGAGAATATTTGAATTTTTTGTCCGATATATTCTCTTCTGATGTTTTCATATATACAGGCTATAGCGATAATCCTCTCTGCTTGGACGACTGACTTATAACGACCAAGATTAAGGAACATTCTCTTTTAAGGTCCATTAGGTGCCATAGTTTCGGCCAACCAGATTATTTCTCCAGAATCACCTGGGTGCATAACCTATTCCCTAAATGAGGTCATTATGTTCTCTCGCTCAGTGAATATGTTCTGTGTCATGTGTCAAAAATAATGTGAAATGTGGTTCAGTTGTAACAGTTCGGAACCATAAGTCTTCCAATTTTATCCTAAGAATTGTTATCGTCGTCTCCGCCCTTCCAAAAGTTACAAAATAGGAAGGCCAATGAGGACTTCCATTGATGCCGTCCTCGTGCTGTTCATTGCCCCGTTAATACCAAGGAGAACTTGTTTTTGAATTACAGGTAATATGTTCACTGTGGCGGACACCAGACTATTGTTCCATAGATCGTTGGCTTTCCAACTACTGTTGTGTGAAGCCAGTTAACCACCTCGGGTCTTTGCCCACAACTCTTCTCCATTGCAACAAAAGCCTAGTTGACCTGGTAGTAATTTTTCTAGGTGTGCTTTCAAATTAGTTTGGAATAAGGGTCACTCACAGATATTCAACTTATTCGGATATTACTAGTTTTCCGAACATACTCTAACCTGAAGGAGAGCTCTTCCATTCGTAAAAGCAACTAGTTTTTTGCATTGAATGAAAGGTCCTACAGAATTCATAGTGCTTCCTTTCGAACATTCATAAGTATCTCTGGGAATTACCGATGTGTTGTCAAAAGCATTCGATCTCTGGAAATGCTGCAATGGCTACTTCGAGACCTGAGATCAAATTATGTATTAGATTTCCGCCCATAAGCACATTGTGGTCTGTGTCGAGGAATGCTCTTATAAACTTCTTCTTCCAAATACATTTGTATAACTTTTCCCATAGTTTTCACTAATGATGATGTCAGACTGATCGGTCGGTAGTAGTTAGTCTGGATTACTTCTCCTCCAATAGCAGCAATTTATATTCAATTTCAACAAACCAATGGGTAAATTTTTTCAAAAAGTGCATTTTGACTCTTTTATATTGTGTTTGATACGCCCATGACTCAAGTTTCTTTACTGTGAAAACGATCTTCCATCGATAAATTGGAGTTTATTTAACATTTTCATTTCAACGAAATCGTAGTTTTGCTAACAGTGAACAAACATATAAATCTCATCTGTACCATATAAAAACGGGTTTCAAAGTAAACGTATTCGGTGTACTGCCAAAATCGCTAGAAGAGTATCACAAACATCAACATTTGTAAAAATACGATAATATACATCCACAGTAAAACGTGTATCGGTTTTTTTTGGGATGAAAACCATTGTGATTTTAAACTTGATGAAACGAAAAAGCGACACTAAAAAGAACCAAATCATATTTTCATAGGATTTAGCCTGCGAGCGAATGAGATAAAATACATACAATATGTGATACAGTCATCAAATATCAAATTTTCCAGTCGTATACGGGATTTGTCACAAAATATGAGTTTTACCCAAGAGTAAACCTTTAAATTTGACAATATTGAAAAATGTTACTAAAAAAAGTTGGATACGTCTAAGCATTAGTATGAGTAGAAATTAAATTTGTTTGTTTATTCGTAATAATATTACCAATCTCCATTTTCTCCCACTAAATACGACGTTATTCCGTGTTAAAAGTCAAATGCAATAGCTATTTGTGTATTAAGAGCGGAAAGTGATACTTTGCCGCTTGAGGCAGAGAGTTGCCCGCGCGACGCGTAGCGGAGCGCGGGCAATCTGCCGAAAGCGGCAACGCACTTAGGCGTGGAATTTTCTATTTTATCACAGACATAACGTTTCACATTTTTTTCACTCTGATAATTGGCATGTGACTTTTCGACGTTTGTCGCTTGATGTCACGTGTGACTTTGGAGCCCCGTTGAATTGATACATTATTGCTGCCTGAGCAATTCCTAGGATATGCCCAATTTCATGAATTAATACCATAAGTAGACTAGTAAAGTTCCGACACAGCCCGAACATGTAATACATTTATTAGAATCTAATACACATGAGAGCTCATGGCAGGGTGTGTTGAGTGCTATGCTATAGACGTGAAAGTTGTGGGTTCGAATCTCACTGCAGTCGAATTAATTTAATGTAGTCGAATCAATTTAATTGGAGTAATAATGGTTGCCTATTTTTATCGTTAGAGTGTTCGAGCAGTTGGAGTAAGAATGGTGCCGGTGGTGAAACAACGTGAAGTTAGACGTGACGTTTGACATTTGGCCTGACGTATGGAGCGTTGTGATTTACCCCCGTATCGAGTGTCGGAAAGTTGAGTGGTGACGGTTGCCGGGAGGGAGTGACGTTTGATATGTGACGTTTGACATTTGACGTTTGACATACGATTGACTCAGCGCAGGCGTGACCGTCACGTAGCACATGCGCAGATTTACCCCCACTTCAAAAAGAGCCAAATTTGCCAGAACGAACCTTAGATTTTCTTATGGAGATTCCCATGTTAAAATCTCGAAAATGGTCCAGAACTCTTGCAGCTCATTTACTGCACTTTCTGCTCGAATTGCACACAAGATTTTTTCTACGATCACCTTATTTTTAAACAAATAATTAAAAAAAACATGAAAAGTACACTTTATTAGAATGTGATGTTGAAAACATGTAACAATTACTTATTATTTTTATTTATTGAGAATGTTTGTGACTTCTTTGCTTTATAACCCACTGCTTCTAACTTCAAAAATGCAATCAGTTTAGTGTATTTACTGATGTTAATATCATTTTTTACTTGCAAAGTGCTTCGAAGCATCGAATATTGTGACCACAAGGTTGAAGATTTTAGAGTTTTGGATTTTTCGCCAAAATAAGTCAGCAATACATTCTCCGAATATTTTTTAATTTTCTTTGAGTGGCACCAATCCATGAAAATATTGTATTGTTTTTCGTATTTACCTCTGGATTTAGTTGGCAGAAGATTAAGAGTAATATTTTTAGCAAAATCTGCTATATCTGGAGTTGTGCTTGAAAATTGACTGCCACTATCCATTTTTCAAATAGCTATTTATAAACAGACAACTTTTTTATAAACTAAAAATGAAATAATGACGTTTCTTTTATTCCATAGTCTACTATTTTCACAAAATAGTAGGTAGGTACTTAAATATGCAATCACTGTTGCATCTAGGTGAATAATGCAATGCCTACCTTCTGACTGTTATATTTCTACTACGTAAACTTGTCCGTATAAATCAATACTATGAAAATAGGAATCTGCAAAAACGATCAAGAAAATTGTCAATCTTAACAACGTTAAAGCTGCGCCAGACATGCGGCAACGGCGAGTACCGAGCGACTGCTAGCCAAGTAGCAAGTAGTTGAGTTATTCGGCAAGGTGTGCGCGGAGTAATCACCAAATGACAAGCACCTAAACCAGATATTCGCCATATGTGGATGCGGATTCAGGGCGTTATACGGCTAATACTCGTTTCCTTTGATGTTGCTTCGAAAGACCGACACACAACGGGAACTACGCGAGCACTGCACAAATACTAAAATTGGTCATCGGCAAGTAGCGTTGAACCCACACACTTGCTACTTGGCGAGCAGTCGCTCGGTACTCGCCGAATGCCGCATGTCTGGCGTCGCCTTTATATTTGTAATAAGTTGTAAATATTAATTTTTATCTTGAACTAAGAAATAAATCCTTCACTGTAGTATTGAATCAAAATAATATCAATGTATGAGGCTTAAATTATTTTATAATTTCAATAAAATTAAACATATAAAATATACACCCTCATCTATTTGTTGGTAGCGTAACCTGCAGCGTTGTAAATCCAGTAACTTGTATAAATTGTAGATGTCAGTCAAATTATATAGGAATATTTATTAATTTCGTTCGAAATATCTTCAAATATTAATATTTCAACTAAAATATTCGGACTGCTCTACATTTTGTTTTAATATATCTATTATTTACTACCTTTCTTTAGTTTATTGTAAATGAAAACAGGCGAGCGGAAAAGTACGCTCTAGAGCGTAAATAATGTCAATTATGACAGATCGCGGAAAACATCAACTTTGCGGTTAGATTTGAGTGTGCAAAAGTCTACTTTGGATAGTGATCGTGGGGAAAATAAGTTATTTATTCTTTAGAAAGTACCCAACATTTCTAGCCGACAACACTGCTTTCATATCAGATTGGTAGTTGGAACTGAACACACGCTCAACGCTGACTGCGAACAATTATTCTTCTCTCTCTTTCAAGTAGTTTTTCTCATAATTTCCTTGTCGTACTTGTGTAAATCATATGTCTCGAATAGAGTTTTCGCGATTTGTATACATTATCTTTGTCTTCTCTTTGTGGTTTACTTCCCGTAGTGCGCAGTCAGCGATGGGCGTGTGTTCAGTGCCAACCATTTCAACCGCTGTTGCAAAATGTACTTATCTGTATGAGTTATTCCCAATTTTTGTCGACAACAATGTTAAATTCAATAAATTGTTAAATCGAAAGCAGTGTATAGATTTTATTTATTGCAGATTGTAAGTTGCCCGAGTCGAACTGATCGAACAGTATTCTTAAATTTTCATTGCTGCGTAGCACGCATTCTTATCCAAGATTTAATTTTCAAGTAAAATAATATATTCTTATTAATCACTCCCACACATATACCTATTACACGTAAAAACGACGCAATGCATGCAGAAAAACGACGCAAGGTAGTATTGTCGAGTGTGTATGTATTTAGAATTATTATTTCTTATTTGAAAAGAGGTTTCCATATCACGCAACAATATTTATCACTGAATAACATGTAAGTCGGTAAATTTTTTTTCATCAAGATAAGCAGGACCAGTTTATTAGGTTAAAAGGCGTTGAGGCTCATAATTTCTACGGCAGTGACTTCTGACACGACTTGGCGTGGATTTTTTCAACAGTAAAAACACAAGAGCTTTTTTTATCGGATAAATTGTCACTTTTTCAAGCAAATTTAGTGATTGGCAAAACTTTGAGTTAAAGAGAAATAAAAGAAAAGCTCGAGTGTTTTTTGGCAAGATAAATTAACGACAGAATATTGAAATCACAAAACAGTCTAACCTATAGAAGTGAAAGTTTATAGGATGACCCTGAATCCAAAAATGAGATTTCAAACCCATACACCTGAAGCGCTAGTTGCAATTGAGTTGTCGAAACAGGACTGTCAGCTAATGCCTTTAGCTCGATAAGGAGAGAAGATTTTAAAATTCATCTGTCATATAGTTGTTGTCACCATTATCTTTTATAGATTGTTTCCTTTTGCCATTTGCTGCTGTTATTTGTGTTTTAATTACTGTGAGTGTTATCAAGTGTGATAACTCATAATATTATAATAACTTTATAATGGTTGGTGTGAAGTGTTGGGTGTATAGACATTACATCAAAACGACATAGGTTTCCCAAACATGACCCTTTGTTGTTGAATGAATGGGTTAATTGCCTTTATTCGCAATCCAAAACTAAAGAAATTAAGCGCTGAACAGATTTATAAATCCTACAAAGTTCGCAACCACAATATATTGTTATTGGGACAAAAAGGGGCCTCACTTGCAAAGCTGTTCCTAAAATCCTTTCAGGATTGATCAAATAATGAGGGGAAATATGTAATATTATCACTCTTAGGTATTAGCGCGTGATAAAATGTAAATTGCATTTAGGAATTCCTAAATTCGTTTTAGGTATTACCTGACTTTAGGAAATGGTTAGTGAAATCGGGCATTAGTCATTCAAATAAACAAACTTCCATAAAAAAAGTGCTATGAAATAGTTCTGAACCCGTCCACTGCGATTTTTGAAATTCTTCTTCCTCAGTCTGTTTTTCGGCCTCAGCTGCCTTGCCTATTTCGACATCTCAATTGCAGCTAGCGCTTCAAGTGGATGGGTTTGACACCTCATTTTTCACTTCTATAGGTTGGACTGTTTTGTGATTGAAATTATAAGTAACCAAACTTGCGACTCTTTGTCATTGTGTAAAAGTGACGTCCGCTTACTATATATTAAGGAAGAGGAGTATTTATCGCGATAAAAAAGAATGCACCTTTTTTATCGATGTCAAAGTGACAATAACATTTCCAGGTATATGACATTTTAACATTGGAGTTAATTTTTCAACAGTAAAAACACAAGAGCTTTTTTTTATCGGATAAATTTACGAAACAGTTTTGCTAATCACTAATTTTACGAGAAAAACTGACATGATAAAATCGCGACACCGAAGGTCAGTTTTTCGAGCAAATTTAGTGATTGGCAAAACTTTGAGTTAAAGAGAAATTTATCTGATAAAAGAAAAGCTCGAGTGTTTTTTGGCAAGATAAATTAACGTCAGAATATTGAAATTATAAGTAACCAAACTTGCGACTCATTGTCATTGTGTAAAAGTGACGTCCGCTTACTAGATATTGAGGAAGAGGAGTTTTTATCGATGTCAAAGTGACAATAACATTTCCAGTAGTTTGGCAAGTTTATCTGGAGCTACGCGGCGTCGGTAAGAGGCGAGGAAAAACATGGCGTATATCTGTCAAACGTACAAATGGCGTACGGTACCTATTTTACCAAGTAAAACTGAAATTACAAAGGTTACTGACAATAGAAACGCCACTGGATAAATCAATATCAGTCAATTGACGAAGTGAGAGGGAAGAACATACGCACGCATTTGCCAATAAGAAGTCAGCTGGTCGATAAAAATCACCAATTATGTAATCGGAGGGTGTGGTCATAATGGTTTTCGTACAGCGTTGCCAGAGCTTTAAGAAGCGCATAACAAATTTGGAAAAGTGTTCTCTTTTAATATTCATGAATTGGAAAATAATGTTAATAGAATAAATCCAAGGAAACAAGCACATTATAAAATTAACGTTCAATCATATTTTTAATATTGTAAATAATAAAAAGACCCATTTATAATTATTATCACTACATAATCAGTACTTCAACTTTTTCATAGTTAAACGTGGCAATGTCGAATATTTTCGACTGCATTCCTTTCACGGTTTCATATAAACTTGCCAAAGTATATATGACATTTTAACATTGGAGTTAATTTATCGTAGTAAAAATGTCTTTTGTGAGAAAAAATAAAGAAACATTCTTTGGACAAAAAAAATCAAATATTATGTAATTATAGATAAAAGTATAGCAGATTACGAAACCAAGTTTTGGGTTCTAGAACAACTACTCCCCAAGCTATATACCACGAAGGGTATTAAATTAGACTTCCAAGTTAAACGGGGCTGGTATATCTGCAAGATGGAACCAACCATTCTGGTTTGAAAATAGAAGGGACAATATCACTTATAGACCGACTTCGGATCTGTATCTGTTCACTGTGCTCGTACAATAAAGAGTTTTAGCTTGCCATAAATTTCTCACGTATCCGTATCCGTAACGAAATGCGCATGTGTAGACCCGTTACGTCTTAGCCGATACGATGCGTTGAGCCTATTGTTACGTACGCTACTCCGTATACTTGAACGTATCCGTATCCCGACCAAAGTGAGTCAGTCAGTGCTATTTCACAGGTCTTCTTCTTTGATATTGGTTTGGTTTAATCATGTTTAATTATAACCATGGTTACCTCTTATAACCACACTATTTTTAATTTTATTTTCATCTCATGCCAAAAAATTGTGTTAAAGTTAAACGAAAGCGTCTTTTTTACGGACCAGAGGATGAATTCGAAGACCCGTCTTGATGGTCTAAAATAAAAAAACTTTGAGGTTATACAATTAAAAACAGAACGCAACGATACGTTTTCTGCTAAAAAGGTTTTCTTGAAAATTTCTTTACGTCAACGTAACTCCAATACGGATCCGGATACGTGTAAACTTATGACAACCTAAAAGTGTCTAATATAGGCCGGGAAATATAGATCAAAAATGACCATCTCGTGTTTTACCATTTCGGCAGGTAGTAATAGATACATACGAGAAGATATGATTTTTCCAAAGTCAAATTGTCAAATTGAACCACACATTGCTTAACAGTCATTTGTAAATGTGATTTTAACGATATTTAACGTTTTCCTCTTACATTTTTTTTCCTCGGGTTTTACAAAAAAAAAGTTAAATACTTTTTTATTTGCCCTCAAAAGACCTACAAAACTAGGCTACATATGAAAAAATATTAATTAGATCCAAGGTTATCGATAAAAAAATCATTATTCATGCAATGTTAAATAAACAATAGGGTACAAGCATAAATTTTGCTATTGGTGGGTGCTATTGACGTTTTATCAGGTCTCCTAACACCTTTCATGACTATTTTTTCAAAAAAATATAAACTTTACTTTCAAAACGACTTTAAAAATCATAAAATTTGAAAGTCCGCCAAAGCGCGCTTTACGTCATAAAGATGGCTGCCCCATGGTGTGACGTCATTTGTTTACGTTCTTATTCGTGTATCACGCTCTGAGTTCTTGTGACCTAATTTGTTTCTGAAAGCTTTAAAAATGGATAAAGCCGAAAAAAAAACTTTGTATTCCAAGTATTGCATTGTTCCAGTGTGTAAATCAACGTCTATTAAAACTCCAGACAAAATATTTGTTACTTTACCTGGTGGCGCAAGCAAAAATACACTTAACACTTAATACACATTACTTTTGTTTGTGAAGACCATTTTAATGTAAGTACCTACTTCTATGCTGGTAATTTTTATTCTTAAATAGTTTGATGTTATGTACCTATATGTCTAGGAATCAACCATAAAAACATCATTTTCTTACGACCACACATCGAAATATGGTTGGTATATATTATATAAATAAAACATAGTTTAAATCGTACTTACGATAATGCTGTAACTCCTCTTATTTCCTCTGCATTAAAGCAGCTGTTTGACTTCATAAATTCAAGCAGCATAAATGAGTCTACTTTGGGCAAGATATCAGTTTGTGCTTTTACAAAACCTTCGCTAGCCATATCTTTACACACAAAATATGAAAGAATCGTCACTGAATACTGAACTAGTAAATAAAATATAGGTATTCTTCCAAAATTTTTAAAATATACTCGGAAATATCGAACATTTATGTCCACTTTCCACTTTACCTTGACTTTTAGAAATAAAAAAAGCACACACAAACACGTAATGGTCTCAAACAAACATATAAATGATATTTTTACGTCGATGAAGCAATTAATAGTTGATTACAATACAATATAAACAGACAACTACACATAACCTAATGCAATACCGGCCATATTGACATAAGTAAACACAAGAGATATGACATCACACGTATCATCGGCAGCGTTCGGAAATCCTCGGGTTGTGGTCGGAAAGTGCATTGAAATTTGAATTTTATTTTAAAATTTGGGAGTAATTTCCTATGGAAACTGGTTTATTTCCATTATTAGTAATTTTTGATATGATATTTACTATTATAAATTAATATCCAAGCAAAATATGAAATATGCGTGTACTCTATTTCTTAACAAGCTCCTATCACTACCGTGTCTCGGCGTTTCGTGAAATCATTCGTTCTTAGAGTCCTTTTATGCAAGCGTTTTCTGTCGCTCGACGTTCAACGTTAAGCCGCGTCCACATTATGTCGAATGGTGTCGATCGACATGGTCGATCGACAATCGACTACTGTAAAACTGCGTCCACATTATGTCGGGCGACCATCCACACTGGATCGACACCATTCGACATAATGTGGACGCGACTTTAGGTTAACGTTGCGTTTTTAAAATTACTTTTATGCAGACGATTTTGAGAACATTTTCGAGCCTCAGTAGTGTTCGATCAACTAGACAGTGTCGCAGGTGCATTTGCTAAATAAGCAAAAAATTCGTTGAAGCAATGGATCCATGTATAGTTTACTATTTATGCAAAAAAATACAACCAAGAAAAAAGAGTTGGCATATTTCGACCCATAGTTTTTTTTGTCTTTATAATTGTCTAATGACGCATCCCAAAGAGCACTTCTTTCCTTCAATGCATCAATCAAAATTTCGGTGGTAAAGACTTTAGGAGTTTTGCTACGAGGTACCGTTGACTCAACGTTACACAATTTCTCGGGACCGTAACGTTTTCGCGACAGGTAGGTTCAAACTTTTGTCTTTGAGTATAAAAGAAAGAAAAACACATCAGAAAAGGATAATGATAGTACCGTTCCCATTGAATCGGTAGTCACCGGTACCTCGCAGCAAAACAAAGCTGGAATCATAGATCACCAGGCTGGAATCTCTAAGTGAAATAGTTAACAAATTACATTGTTATTAACAAATTACCTAATTATCGATCTACACTAGCTTGAGCGACATTCAGCGATACGAAAATCATTTTTATCGGTAGCTTCCATCATTAATTATCACAACATATAATTATTTTTCAATCCAATCTTATTTTGCAACGATGGGAGCGATTATTTAATATAACAGTTGTAAAATAGAGTAGGTAAGTCATGTATTAAAAAACTTTTTCCATAATTCCATACTCTAATAGAGGAAGGACAGAACTTTAATATGAAAAAAGAAAATTTAATATTCGTTAAGAAATAATGGAGTTACAGGTCGTCAAAGTCCAACGCTTGTTGTGAAACAATTTGAGCGAGTAGTCAAAAAAAAAATAATAATCAGTATCGGAGTACAGAGAACATTCATTGTTTGAAATATTGGAAAGAGAACAATGTAGTTGGCCCCGGACTAAATGAGGCATTTATAAACTTTTATTATTAAATGCGAGATGCCGTGTCAACGAAATATTGTGAAATGCTCTTTAATAGTAAAGTTGAAATTCAAGTTAAGATAGGTCAGTTATGTGGCACTTGACTGGGTATTAAAAATAACACGGGACTCTCATTTATTATTCCATTAATTTGCCTTTTAAATCTTTTTCTCGGAAATCGTTCTTGCGTAACGATTTAAAATTTTTATTGTCGGGAGTTTCATACAAAGTAAAAGTCGAGTTAAGTTTATATAAGAAAAATTTAAATGAATATCAAGATTTATTTCCTCCGTTTATATGCAAATGAGTGAATTATGATTTTTGAGTAGTTTTATTATTTTAAATCGAGAAGTTCTTAAAATGTTCTCAGATGACAAAAGTTGAAAAAAATGTAGCCAGAACTGCAGTGCGATCTTCGAAACCATTCGGGAGTAAGTCGTATACGAAAAATGGCCATTTTCGTATGAAATTTAAAGGCCGATTCATGCAACGTGCATTATAATTACATTTTCATTACATTATAACTACACTTAAATTACATTATCACTGCCTAATCAAACCAGTTCATGGAACGAAATAATTATGAACTGACAAGACTGGCAAATTGATAAACGTAATATTATTTGAATCGTTTGTGGTTGTGCTAGGTCAGTTAATTGCATTTATTTGGAAGTTATGAGGTTCTCTCAGCAAAAACATGTTGGAATATATCAGTTTCACTACTTTTGAAAGTATTAGTGGCTGCTCGAAATAGAAGGAGACCTCGGAATGACAGCTGTAATATTTTTGGCGCATGCGATTTCATAGCTTTTACCATAGACATAGACATTATATTATATTTCTCTATGGTTTTCACTAAAAGTATAATGTAATTATAATTTATAGTTGGAAGTAGACCAGCTTCTTAATGCAATAGTGTAATTGAAATTCAATAATGTGGTTGCATGAACATCATATTATAGGAAACTATAGTAATCAACTTTTTCTAATGTAAATGTAGTTATAATATAATGAAAATGTAATGATAATGAACGTTGCATGAATCCGCCTTAAATAACCTCATTTTCGACATGCTCAAACGTTATTCGTATACGAACACTTACGTATGGCTTGTTTCGAGTGGGTTTATTCCATTCGAATAAATGTTTTCGTGTACGGAAAGTGTAAATTTGCATAACTTAGATGGAAAATATTTGTGTTTGGTGTCATTAATTTGAATAATAAATGATATAATCAGTTAAAATATGGCAGGTTTTGATGATTTAAGAAGCGGAAGAGTTAGCGGATAACCTTATAGGATCTTTAGTCCATTTATTGTCCTTTTGAGGAATATTCAGGAAGGCAATTTGTGAAACTTTATAGACTAACAAAACCTGTCGCTTTAGAAGTAATAAACATATTGGAGCCTCATCTCCCTGCTTCAACAAGAATCTTAGCCTTGAGCACATTTAGAAAAGTAAGTATAACTACAATAAAGTCTATTTAGACAGGTTAACTCGAGAAAAGTTATAAATACCTACCATAACTTGATAGAGTAGTTGGTATATTCTTTGCATAGAACTATTAGGCATAGATGATGTATATTCTTTGCTTCTCAAATGTCACAAGTGACAAGACCATACGATTATGCGGTGTTGCCGGCTGCTAAATTATTCGTGTACGGACGTTTATTCGAACGGTGTTGAAAAATACACACTTAGCACCGTATACGAAAAAATTCATGTGGAAATAACCGTACACGCATAATATTCGTGTGAACTCGAAAATCGCACTCCAGAGAGTTTACTGACTGCGCCATGTGTTGAAAGTTTCACAAAGTCTGGCAACCAACTGACTTACGCCAATAACGCCACATGCCAAAACACACAAACTTCAACTCCAGCTGATCGGGGAACCAAGCCAAGACTGACATGTCAAAGTCAGGTGTTCCTGAATGATCTATTGGATTGCTTTCAAGATAGGCCCTTATGATATGATATGAGTACACGCCAACGAATTACTCAATTTTCGAAACATTTTGTATGCCTTCTTTCGACTGAAAAGAAGTAATTTGTGATTTGAAAATAGAAAAGTCGGGTGTCAGGAGAATGGTTCTGTATCAGTAGAGTAGGGAGGGTTAGTGTAGGCTCACAGCACTTAGGCCACAAGTGGCCCATTGTACATCCTCCCGAGAAGTTGTCCTGCTAGGACATCGTCCATCCTGTCCTTCTCCATCTCCTTTATATCGGCAGGTGTATGCCAAGACTCACCGAAAACACACTCTCTTATTGTCGATAACTCCGGACACTCGCATAAGACATGCCTGACAGTTTTATCTTCCTGTTCACACATCCTGCATAGAGGTGTGTCCACTAGCCCCATAGTATGGAGGTATTTCCTCAGTTGACAGTGGCCAGTCAGAAATCCTACTGTTAAACCATTGATTGAAAATTTTTAATTAATGGTTAAACGTAGGTTTTTCCTGGTCATCGCCAAATATTTTTTCGGCGCCAGCTTCCCAGGAGAAAGGTTATTGTATTTCTGTACAAACACTGGTTCACAATGATGGCCTTGAAGAAAATCCCCAAATTTTCTTTCCACAAATCAGTTATCTTCCATTTTTCTTAAATATGAGAGCACAGATCTTTCAGGTTATTTCAATAGAGAACGAAATTTTGCAGAATTGGGTAAAAGCCGCATCTCGATATATTTTCTTTAAGATTAAATGACAACATTAAAACCTGAATAAACTAAAGGACAAATGGCAGTCAAAAAATCTCTTCAAGCAAACTTTTTAAAATGATCAATTGTTGCTTATTCCTTGACAGAATGTATACCAACTAATCCACACAAAATATTTGAATTTTTAAAATTTAACTAGTATACTCACTTTCTGGATCTTCCCCAGATATTAGAGCATCTAATTCGGAGTCGTCAAAATGATGTCCAAGAGTAGTTAGGATTGTTCTTACTTTTTCTGTGTCTATGTTACCTTTTTTACTAGAATCGAACATCGAGAATGCCCTCTTGAGCACTGAAAATAATAAAATAACTGTCAAACAGCAATAAATGCAACTGTAAACTTTTTATCTCCTTCAGCATTCCTATTTGGTTTCCCTATTCACACACCACTGATTGAGTTCCTTGGCTCAAACAATTCTATTGGGGATTCAATATAAGCTCTATTACTAGTTTGTTGTACATTGTTTTATAACCTCACACTCTTTTCCATTAGCTTTCCATTGTTACATTTTAATCAAGAGGTTGCCTTTGTATTCGTTTTCATTATATTTGTTTATATTTAATTATTATTTTTATTAAGGACATTTGGGGACTGTTTGTGTTTAGATTTATCGAAGGCTATTAGTGCTTTTATTCTTGGAAATAACTGACTTTCTATCTCCGTTTTAAAACACGTTGGCCTATTCCAGAATAAATTGCTCTTTATTATATCCATTGAAGTCCAACGATGACACTGAATTACAACAGTAGTGATTGGCACTTATTATTTTAATGTGCTCACATAATTCACCAAGTCTCGTAATTATAACTAGCACTATTTAAAGTCTTTGACAAATATAAACACGAGCAATCCTTCGCTAATGCATTCGTAAATATCCTCTATAAATATAAATAACACTACTTATCGAGCAGCTTATAGAAAAATCGAGTTTCTTTATTCTTGAATCCTTTATAAAAGAACTTCTGATTTGCTTTTGCAATATTGCCATATTTTCAAAGATTTTAAGGGTTTCTTTCATATTGAAAAAGTTTGGAGCTCTATAATTAAATACCTATGCGTTATACAAAAAAAAAGTATCCAATAAAAAAAATGGCAAATATTATTATCCACAATAATGATTTCCACAATTTTTGTCGTACGATGCACGGTTCACGAGATATTCAATAAAACGTGTTTTTCAAGATGGCGGCTGAAGTGAAGCCCCCCGCCCCCATGACGCCAACTTGGATTTACATTCAGGGAATACCCCTGAACATATTCAAAGAAAAAAATACCTGTTCCCGTACATTTTTTCAAAAAATACCCGGCTCTTGGCCTATGCGTGTGGACAATCGAGATTAGATACTTTCAGGGAATAATTCCTAGAATAACAATTAGACAGCGCCAAGCTGAGAAAATTAATTTTTAATACGGTAGCTTTCCAACGCCTATTTCATTTCCACTTCTACGTATTCAATAGAATATAGAATATAATTTTGTCTTAATCTGTGTATCTGTCACTTTTATAGAGGTAGGAAAAACATCAGGTGAACCTGTCAGTACACAGATATGCGAAAAAAATCGAGTATTTTCTTTGAAAATATTTCATCAAGATCATTCGCACAAAATCTATAAATCTATAAATTAGCACCACGAAAATATCCAATTCAAAAAGCCAAATTCCTTTGAGATATTAATAGATAGGTACTTAAAATGATTGCTCCTTTATATCTTGCCAATTATTAATCATCAATTTTGACATTTAAGTTCGAAAAATAGGAACATTAAATTTCACGAGCACATGATAACAGTTTTGTTGAATGAACGATTTTAACTATCATTACGTTTAGTAAACTGAATTTTTATTAAATTATTATAGTTTATTAATTAGTTCATAGTTATTTACGTAATTAGTGGGATATTGACATTATTAACGCACGGATGTGAAGTTTGCACGACGAGGCCGTAGGCTGTGTCGTGTAATCACATAAGTGCGTTAATAATTCCTATCATACGTGTTACGTACAAAATTTTATCTATAACTGTTTATTAGTGTTATTAAAAGTACCTATATAATAAAATTGAGAAAAAAAATTCAATCCAACGTATTTTTAATAATATCGACTGCAAACATAAGGTACTGTGTGTCATATTGTGTGACCATAGCAGCAAAGACAAACAAAGCTGTGGAAATAAAATAAATTAGTTGTCATCAAATTGTCAAAGTTGAATGAACAAAAATCTATAAAAATGAGTTCAAGCGAAGACAATCTCCTTTCGGAAATTGAAAATGCTGCTTCCAGTGTTATTTTAAATATTTAATTCTGGTAATTATATTTTTCTAGATTCTTAATATCGCACTAGTGCGGTAATGTATTCAAAAACGCACTAGTGCGGTAATATACGTCATTATGACATTGAAAATAGTGTCAAATCGTACCTGTTATATGACAGTTGTAGATATATTATATTTACAGCACGGTGAATATATGCTTACTATGCAAAAAATAAAGTATGAGTAAGCAATAAGTTCTGAAATTACCAGAGTTGTATCATTTGATATATAATACCTACTCATAGATTCAAAAGTTTTGCATCACCCTAAATCTCCGAAAAAAAATGTGTTCATTATAAATGGATCAGAGATCAATCAAATAATTAGTTTCAATAAAAAAAAACGTGCATATTTGTCAAAATTTTTTATTATCCGATAATAAACTTGCTTTAAACATAAAAAGTATTCTTAGAAATTAAATAAATTAAATACAAATTGATTCTTTTTAAAGAAAAGGTTAAGTGAGAACCTGCATGATAACTTTTAATAAAGAGTATTTCAACCTGTAGAATTTATGCAAGCTTGAAGTCGCCTGCTCATGCTGTTTACCAAATTATTGATATTCTGTTGAGGAATATTTCGCCATTCTTCTTGGGCCGCATGAACAAGCTCTTGTACACTCCTGGGTGGAGAGTCTCACGTGAGGATGTAGAATCTCTCTGAGATACCTATCACCAGTCATCGTTCCCTCCACATCAATTAATTCTGTGCGATCATTTAACATGATACCAGCCCAAAACATAGCACTTCCTCCTCTGAAGGGCGGCACGGGGGGAGCATGGGCAAGCTGAGCAGCTCTCGTTGGATCCCGCCACACACGTATTCGATGGCTATCTTGTACCAAACAAATCCTTGTCTCGTCGGAAAAAACACCGAATTCCAAAATTCTTCAGGCAAGGCCGCGTGTTCTTGAGCCCACTGTAGTCGGCGAACTCTGTGCTCAGGTTGTAGTCTGGGTACTCTTATTGGTCGGCGACACCTCAAACCTGTCGCAAGTATTCGTCTTCGTAATGTCGAGATCGATAAAGGAACTCCCAACGCATGTCTCATATCTCTTTGGAGTGCTGGTATTGCCATGGTCGGGTTTCTTCGGATAGTTAAGTGGATATAGCGGTTCTGCCGCTGATTAGTAACACGCCTTCTACCGCTTCTAGGTCTATCACGAAGATAATTGGTCTGGAGATACCGATTCCATACACGAGACACATCACTTTGCCAAACGCCAACTCTGTTTGCCACGAACCTTTGAGAATGACCTTCTTCAACTAAAGCCACTATTCTTGCACGGTCAATCTCACTTATGACACTTATGACACCAATCTCGTTGTGCGTTTGTGAATTATTTTCAATTTTTGTTTCAAATTTGGCTATAGAAGTAGAAAAAATTGTATATACACCACGGTGGTGAAGACATTTATAAGCCTCACACCTTATTCCGCTTGGTCACTAATAACTATTATACACCAAGGTGGTAAAGACTATTATTGACCGAGGACCAAATAAGGTGCGAGAAGATTTCAAAATATGGATCTTAAGAACATCTACTATTTTTCTCAAAAACATTTTTTTATATTTCTTAAAATAACCCATATACTAAACTTTTTCGTAAAGATTGGTCTTCATACAGTTTACAGCCAACTAAAGTTTTCCGAACTATCCGGAGCAGCATTAAAGCACTTAAAAAATTTAAGGACCGTATATTAAGAAGTTAAATATTTTTCCAGGCTTATGGAGTGCAGCTCTATTTATCAAGTCAAGAACTAAAAATTAACGGAGCCGTTTCATCAAAACAGTGATTTAAAAATAACTTTTCAGCATACAAAACGGTGTATTGTTTAATAAGACGTAAAATTATAATCGTTTTAAAAATAGAATCAAGATGTGGTATATTCAAAATAAAATTTTCTAAACTATATATATTTAACGGCATAACATAAATCTGTTTGGTATAAATAATAGAAAGCAGTTGGAGTATTCGTGAAAACGTAAATGCTTATTATTTCAAATTTTTGTTTTAATTTATTAGTACAGGGAATGAAGCATTTCACCTGGCAATTTTTTCGTCCAGCATGGATTGACTTGAAATTTTAACAGAAGGTAGGTGATAGCCCAAGGATCCAAATCTATATCGAACCGAAGGGCGCTAAAGCCTTGGGGGTGGTTGCCACCTCATCTCGGGGGTGAACATTTTTTTATTACATTTTAATCACAGGAATCGATTGAAAAAGTGATTCTAAGCAAAAAATGTACATTTTTTTTGTAAAATCAATATTCTCTAATAAGTTATTCGCGATTGAAACTAACGCTTTTTGAAGGAAAAAATCGACGTTTTTGATATGTTTTTCGCGGATAACTCGAAAATTATGCATTTTATCAAAAAAACTGTGAAGAGCAAAATTATAGCTATTAAAAAAAACAAGCAAAACTCTTTTTTTATAATTTTTCTAAAACCAATAGGAACCGAGATATGGCCCATCAATGATTAGCTTTTTTTCCCAAATGCAAAATGTGATAGATTCAAAGTCAAATACCGGAAAAATGATGCATTTTTCGTAGAAAACTCATAGAATCTTTTTCAAAGAGCATAATTAGACCTTTCTTTGAAAAAAAAGGTCTGTAGCATAAAAATTGAGTGAATTATGACAAAAATAATGTCAGTACTGAATTTTTTATACAAAAAAAATCGGAGAAAACAACCCCCTAACTACCCCCCTAATTAAAATTGATCTTTACCCTTGTGCAATTCTCTTTGTACATGTATGGTTAATATGTCCAAGAAGTTTAACAAATTTAAAATTCATAGTTTTCGAAAAATTATGGCTTAAAGTAAAATGTTATTTTTCATAATTTTGTATTTATTACACTTTCTTTCAAAATAACTCCAAAAATATTAGA
Organism: Galerucella pusilla; assembly: GCA_910591695.1. Taxonomy (NCBI): domain Eukaryota; kingdom Metazoa; phylum Arthropoda; class Insecta; order Coleoptera; family Chrysomelidae; genus Galerucella; species Galerucella pusilla. The sequence goes on from CAJUYI010000798.1 coordinate 30,926, forward strand.
GGTATAAGCAAAATTAAAAGAGATTTTTTGTACAGTTAATATTTGACGAGATATAGCCGTTTAAAACGTCTATTTACGCACGAGCACCACCTTTTTTTAGCCCTTTAAACTAATCCCATTTAAAAACTAAAGGGTCTAAAGAGATTTAACTTACAGATCTTTGTAATTCTTGAAAAAACCTACAAAATCGTTCTTGAATAAACTTTTTATCATCAAAAATGAAGGAAATACGTTAAAAAAACCAATCGATTTTTTTTTTCGAAAAATTCCAATAGTATAGTATATACACTTGGAAGCATAATAATATACAAAACCGGTTTATTCGCAGTGGGGCGTTATATATACGAAATGTTTCTATTTTTGAAATACAATAGGAAATAGGAAATCCAATAGGAAATTATTGAGCAAATCCCTATTAGCATTAATTATTTTTCTCTTGGCAAATTTTTTTTTTACAAATAACACTAATAACAGTTGATTTTTAAGGGTTGAAAAAGTATAAAATTGTATTTTGAACTGTAACAAATTCATCATTTTACTAATTCAAACCAATTTTCACCTATCTTAGGATTTATAATGCTATTTTTTAATTTTTGACATGAAGGGGTAGTTTTCACCCCTAAGAAACAATCAGGGTTCGTCGGCATGACATGATATATAAAGCAGAGGGTGAGTTGAGCCCAATCCCAAATTTTTATGCAAATCAATCAGAGGCGAAATCATTTTTTAAGGATTCGTGATTTTTTTTACATTAAGCTGTAACAGGGGCTGCTTTTTAAGGGTTGAAATATGATGAAATTGTATTCCAAAGCTCAAAACAATCATTATTCAACTTATCCAAACCAAATCTTACCCATTTTCAGGTTTAAAATGGTATTTTATGATTTTTGACAAACAAGGGAAGTTTTCACCCCTAAAAACCGTTTAGCGCCCTTCGGTTCGATATATATTTTGAACCTTCGGCTATCACCTACCTCCTGTTAAATTTTCAAGTCAATCCATGATGGACGAAAAAATTGCGAGGTTTTACCTTTTTTTGAGCTTCATTCCCTGTACTATATTTGAATAAGAATAACGGTGTTGTCACTGCCAAAATATGGGTAAAAGATATCTATTGTGAATGACTAAAAAAATCACGTGAAACTAATATGTTCATGGGAATCTGTTAACTATACAGATTGATCTGTAATTTAAATCTAGAGATCTGTTATAAGGAGAAAATAGAATAAATAATGATTTAAATTTAAGAAGAAATATTTGCCAACAAAAATTCCTATTAATAAAATATCTTGCCTCTTTATTAATATTGATCTATAATACTCACATTTAATTTGCTCCTCATCTAGTACTTCAGTCTGCAAAAGAAAGTGATTTTGAAAAAAAATAGAGAGATACAGATCAAGCTGGCGGTATTCAACGCCTAAATTATCAAATATTAAGTTGTAAAAAATATATATTTGTTGATAGTTTTTTCACTTCACTAGTTTAACCACTTTGGTCACCTTGTGTGTTTAAAAGGATTGGTGCGCCTTCAAATAGTATGACGCAGTATAATTTTTACAGATTATGGGTTATACTTCGAAATAAAATCATTGAAGGACTGCACTATTCAAGTCCAGATCCTATCTCAGTCAAAATTAATTACATTTTGGTATCTTGTACGTCCTGACATGACGAACAAAAGTTCTCAATACCGAAAACGCCAAAGAAAATCAATTTTGACCACTTAAAGTATAAAGGATATTGTCACACACCTCATGGTCCTTCAAAGAAAGAAGTGTGGGGTCCTTTACTGATAAGAAATTTAGTAATGACTATATTTCTTATTATTTTTGAAAGTATACTTCAACATAAAAAGACCTCTTGAGTAACATTCTACTCCTGTAATTCAATATACTACACTAGAGATGTTATTTGATAGGTAGTCTCAAGAACTTTATAATGATACCCATAAAGCTGCAGTGAATCAACACTTTAATGATCTTAACATCTAAATTCTCAAGCATTTTATATTTATGCCAATAATTATACTCGAATGTAACAATTAACCAATTAATAAATAATAAGTAATGTTAATGTAATGTAATGTAATGTCATTTAAATAAAGAAATTCTGTTATTTTCAATTTAAAATATAATATTTATACATCGTTCTTTTTTAGCCCATTATAATGATATAAAACGTCCACGACCAAAATATAGCACAATTTCACTCTTCACCAACAAATTGCACGACTATACACAAAAAAAATCACCATTAAGATCTACTAACCATCTTGTTAAAGTGCTGGGTGACTGATTCTTCCGGAATTTCTAAGCACTAAGAGTGTTATTTTTGTGCATCTCCAGATTATATACCTTAAGGAATTTCACGATCACCAGCTACACGTGAGAATTTTTAAAATTAGACACTTTCCAGCAATCGACTATACTTCACAGAACGTTAGTTATATTGGAGAGAAAGAAGCGGTTTCTATACACCTACTATCGTTTGGTAAAGTTTTGAGTCAAAAATAGGAACATTCCCATTAGAAATCTAGTAAAAACTTTCTAATTTATGAGGCTAGTTTAAGACTGTTGAATACCGAGTTATTTCTGATATTATTCTCACTGATCTCGAAGATTTTATTGGTGGACATAATTACTTATCATAACCATACATAGGGTTCTAATTTTTTTTCGGGCTGAGATGGGAAACTCATGTTCGACTAGGTCCTCAAACAGTACCCAGACAGTGTTGGACTCATCCCCACGGATGCCTACCAACCAAACCCACCTCAAACTCGCGGTTACTTCCGCCTTGGAATCACTACCCTAGCATACGTCAAGACGGGCGGCGGTCCCTCACACACTCTCAATCATCTTCTTCCTTCTATCACTCCTACCTCTCTCATGCCATAGCGAGTACTTCTCTTCCCCTAATCATGCTCTCTACTACGCCACTTATTTCCATCCATTCCTCCTCGCCCCTCAACTTAATCTCCACCATATTTTCCCAATACACCGCCTCTCCCAGTTTATTTTCCAACTTCTTCAAAACTTCCTCATTCTTCCAACATCTATACACATGTCCCACATCATCCTCCACTTCACATCTCTCGCACACTCCAGTTTCTCTTTTCCCAATCTTGTGGAGGTAACCTACTCTCGACCCTGTGAGCACCTGCGTCAAGAAGTATTTCACCTCTCCAAATTTCCGGTCCACCCAATTTCTCCTGCTCCCAATCGCTCCTTTTAGCGCGCCCTCATACTCATCCCACCTTCTCTCCATTTCCTCATCCATCCATTCCTGTACTACCTCTCTGCTCGCAGCGTTTCTGTCTGGTTCTAGCCATTAAGTCCAATGGATAGGACCGTGACAGTACTGCTGCTGCCAGTCCACCCACTGTACTGTACGCCTGCACCACCCTCAGAAATATTCCTCTCTGCACCCGCAGGAGTGGTCTAACCCTCGCATTCACCCCTGCTTTCTCACCCCACACTTCCGCGCCATACAGCATACTCTGCTCTACCGTCCTACCAATTATCCTCCTCTTCCATTCTCCCGGTCCTTTCACATTCCCCATCAATTTTCCCAGCCACGCTGCCCTTACTTTTGACTTCTGAGCAGCCTTCAACATATGGGTTTTGAAGGATAATTGGCTATCCAACCACACCCCCAGATACTTCACCGCTTCCTCCATCCGAATTTTCTTTCCCTTCACCATCACCCCCACCTCCCTTGACTTGCTCTGCCCCTTCACAGTAGCCCCACCGTCTTATTCTCAGCCACTTCCAGTCCACACCGCTCTATCTTCTCCACAATCTTCCTACACATCCTCTCCGTCTTTCTTTCTATCTTCACCTCTCCCTTTGCCTTACATACCAGACATACATCGTCCGCATACACCGTAATCTCACATCCCTCTTCACATGCTATCCCACAAACTTCATCAAACACACACTTCCAAAGAGCGGTCCCAGAACCGACTCACCGTTCTCACTTGGGGCCTTTGTTGTTGAATTTGTTTAATGATATTATTAGTAGTTTTCACTATGGAATAGTGCTTATGTTTGCCGACGATTTAAATGTTTTTTCTGTAATAAAGTCTAGTATGGAAGCTGAAAATCTGCAGTCTGATTTGAATATGCTGCATAATTGGTGTATAACTAATGGAATGGAGCTTAATACAAGAAAATAAAATAAAAAATTAAAAACATTATTGTGGTTTGATTCCCAAAAGAATAAGAGAAAAAAGAAAATGTCACATTATGAGGTTTCACCGAACTAACACACCAATATTGTATGACTTTTAACAATGTGGTTCTGGAATCTCGAAATATTGTTAAGGACTTAGGGATATTGTTGGATACCACACTAAGTTTTAAGGAACATATTAAAACTAATGTTAATAAATCTCTGAGTCTACTTGGCTACATTAAGCGTATTATAACGTTGATTTTACTAGTATACATCCTTTAAAAGTGCTTTACTGTTAGTTAGTCAGACCCCACTTGGAATACTGCGCTTCAGTGTGGTCTCCACAATATTTATTTTATATCGACAAAATCGAAAGCGTTCAGCACAGATTCCTTAGACACGTAGCATTCAAAATGGGTAGATACTTAGACTATGAAATTATCCAGCAAAATTTAAATATTACCACTTTAAAGCAACGGCGAGATCAGCATGACCTAATTTTATTGTTCAAAATACTAATTTTTTTAATCGAAACTTATTAGCCAGAATTAACTTTGAAGTTCCTAGTCTCCAGACAAGGCAGGTTACTTCCTTTCATGTTCCGTTTTGTAGAATTAATTATGCACAATTTTCATTTATACCACGAACACTGAGAGGTGCTAATCAGTATCCTGAACTTAATTTCTCCACGGGTTTTATCAGTTTTAAACGAACACTGTCAAGTATACTTAGATATCTAATTGTATTAATGATATTTGGTTCTTGTTAGTTACGTGTTTTCTGTATTTATATTTTACAAATTTTTATTTATAGTGAATTGTATCTTTTGTATGTTCTGTACTTTATATGTATAACCTCATATGATAAATGTTTTGTGTTTTTAAGATTTGTAATCACTTTTTGTGAAATGGGTTCGCCCGTAAATAAATAAATAATAATGATGTGAAATTTGTTTGATACATTCACCATTGCCTGTGACCAATTATTATTCAATATTTAGTCATGTCTTGATCCCTCATTGGTCACGGCAAGCACAAGCAGTACAATATATATTTCATTTAATTGTCAATTAGTTAAAAAAGTTTGAGCACGATCGGTTCTCTGTATCCAAAATCTTTTTTTCTACGACAACCTCCACCTCGATAAATGTTCATTTTATAACCGTAACAGGACCGTAACTTCAATCATAAACAAGCACATTTTGTACAGAATTTCATTTTTGCATCGACTGCTAGGCAAGTTGCTAAGCAACAAATGTGAAATGAAATATTTCGTGCTAGGTCTGTATCTGTAGACTAGGGAGGGTGAGTGTGTAGGCTCACAGCACTTAGGCCACATGTGACCCATTGTACATCCTCCCGAGGAGTTGTCCTCTTAGGTCATTGTCCATCCTGTCCTTCTCAGGAAGATGGACAGGTCACTAGGAGACATCTCCTTTATATCGGCAGGTGTAGGCCAAGACTCACCGAACACACACTCTCTTATTGACGATAACTCCGGACACTCGCATAAGACATGCCTGACAGTTTCATCTTCCTGTTCACACATCCTGCATAGACACCGTCCATAAATTTCAATAAGTCTGGTAACTCCTTTGAAGTTGTTGAAATGTACCGCGTTTTTTGTGATCGGTCATAAATCATGCAGATAACAGCAAAAATGTGTTATACGGGGGTCAATCGGCACCGTGATCAATATGTTTACTCGGAAGTATGTCTACGAGGGACAGACGTTAAATATTGATCATATATAATATTTATGAATATTTATTTCTTTTTAAATGAAACCAACTGTTTTCAGATAACTTCACAATATATTAAAAAAATGGTAATTCTAATATATTATGGAATTAATTGGGAACAGTTGGTTTAATTTACAAAGGAATGAGTAGATTCCACAGAGTAAGAGTTGAAACAGTAAATTTCACGAATATTCATTTATGAATATCATAATTTAACATAACGTAACATAATAAGTATAAAATAATTTGAATAATGAATTACATAGATCTATTGAACTAACCTAAATTTAGAGAAGCTAACTTAGGAAAATTAAAACCATTCTAGCAGAAAACAACTACCCACGACAATTTACTAACAAAATTATCAATAAACGAATTCATTCCATATATAACAACTCCCAAACTAATAAAAAAAATCCAATACTTATATTTCGCTTCCCTACGTGAATGGAATCTCAGAAAAAATGAACAAAACAACACAAAAGGAAAAAAGATCAATTTCCCACAAACTGATTGACACTAACAAGATATTTTTCTCAAAAATTAAACCAAAAATAAATAAACACAAGCGAACACATACAGTGTATCAAATTCCTTGCCAAGATTGCTCCAGTACATTCATTGGCCAGAGTAAACAATATCTGCAAAAGATTACAAGTTCACAAATACTCCAAAACAGATGTAACAGCACTCTCACATCATAGATAACAAACAGGACATGCATTTAACTATGACCAAACTAAAATTCTCGCAAAGGAAAAAAACGATAAGGTGAGAAATGTTTTGGAAATAATCCATATTAAACAAAATTCCAACAGCATTAATTCTAGAAATGACATAAAAATCTTCAGCATTATTTTTGACGGAATTTTATAAAAATAATAACAGATAATTATTTGAGTACCACCTCTGAAACTTTTTGTGCCTTACTATTGAATATATACTAAAATTTCACCTGTACTATCAAATAAAAATTTCAAAATGCAGTTGTTACTAGGAAAAAACCAATAATGTATGTTTTTTTTGTAAGTAATATATTAAAACTTGAAAGGCAAATACTGGAGCCGAAGCACTATTATATTTTGTTTTTTGGCCATTTCGTCAACAACATATTTTTGAAACCGATGTTTATGGGTGTTTACAATTGATAGCAACTCCTTTTTAACCATATTGTCCTCAAATTGTATTTGTTTCTCCACAAGCCACTCGATAATTTTTGCTTTTCGCCAAGCAGTTGTAGGCATCTTCTCCAATCTTCTGGAGTGATACGAAGCGTTATCTAACACAATGACGGAGCCAGGTGGAATCAGCTCTATCATTTGTTCGAAATACTCCTCAAAAACATCAGCATTCATATCCTCGTGGTAATCGCCTGTACGAACTGATTGGAATGATAATAGTCCACCTTCTAAAAAGCCATTGGAGCTACCGATGTGAGTTATAATTAATCGTTCTCCTTTTCCAGAGGGCGGATTTATTCCTGTTGATAGACCGTCTAAAAATGCTTGCCGGTGAGAAGTCACATTTTTGTCTGTCCATATTTTTCCAACTGTGTAGCCTTCGTTCAGCCATGTTTCGTCCAAATAGAAAATTGTTTTGTTTTCATTGCGAAATTGTCTTATTTTTCTCAAATAATTACGTCTCCAACACACTATTTCATCTTTTTCGAGCAAATGAGACTTCCGACTATGTTTTTCCCACCTAAAATTCATTTCTCTTAGAACTTTCCATAGTTTATCTCTCTTGATTGCAGGAAAGTCTTCTTTTACTGCCCCTAAAACTCTATCCAAAGTAGGGATCGCCTTTTCGTCCTCATCGATCGGTATTGTTCGCCTTCCTGGATATGGTTTTGGTGGCGTCACGGTTCCTGTCTTTTCTTCCCGCATCAGCCTGTAGATGGTTGCTTTTCCAATACCTGTCATCTTTGAACAAAGTTCCACTGTAGAATCGATACTTGATATCTAAGTGCATTAAATACATTAAGCACAATAATCTTTTCACTAATGCTTAGCGCTGATTTCGCAGCTCGCTTAACTGGAATAAATCCTGAGAGACTCTCCATTTTCAAAAATTACCCAAATGTGTGTCCTAGAATACTCGCATTAGGTTTGTTCGCTCTTAAAATGTTTTATACCAATAAGTACCTACCTACCTTTTTCGTAACAACCTGAAGTAACATTGTGTTTTAATTGTTCCCGGAATTCTCGGCATAATTATTTTTACCTGTTATGACAATAATGATTACTAAATTATTCGGATAAGTAAATAGGGTTCAAACCGGCACGTCAGGTAGGTGCGCCTATGGAATCGGCTGCTAAAAATGATTTATTACATCAACCAATTTCAAATCGAGTATATTTTACCTAGATAGACTGTTTTGAACTTAAAATTTCAAAAGCTACACATTTTCAACAATTTCCTGTACATAATAACCTAGTTTTTCATTTATCAACAAAAGTCTGCCCAATTATCCACCTTTACCTAGCCAATATTTATCCTCCTACTTTAATGTACAGCTTTCGAAACAATTTTGGTTGTTAACGTTGTGTTTTGCTAAAATTTATGTCGGTATGTATCCAATTAAATGTTATTAATGGGCTTACAAATGAGAGGAATTTAATTGCAGAGTAGTTATTCGTTATAAAATATATCAATCTAATTATTCGTATTCACATGATCAGGATCGTCAATAATTATTATTCATCCCATTTCAATTGGAGCTTTGATTTAAATTTTTGATACTGAATATAATGAACAACTTTTTTCATTAAAAAGCAACATAATTTGAAAAACAGATAAAGTATAAAGATAAACATTCACACACAATTCACAAAATACTGATGTGAAGAAATCCTTTGCCTATAGAAGAAAATAAAAATGTAGCAATCGATAATGAATTTCTACAGAATACTCAAACAGTAAATAAAATTTTTACAACTTTAGATTTTAGTGCAAAATTTGAAAATGGCGATAAATACATCTGCTATAAAACATGATAGCGTATGTCACCAACAAAACTATTTTGTTCGCCTTAAACACCCACTAAAACGAATTTAAAATTATTCCAAGCGGCTGTATACGAGCTGATATTGCTTATACCGTGTTTGTTGGTTAGAGCATTGTTAGAGTTCGCGCCAAGTTTGGCACAACTTTTAACTATCCAGCGACAACAGAACATTAAAATTTAACTCTAACTTTAAAATATTAAACTTCGATAGTTTAGAATCTAAACTATCTTAGTTCTCTACATAAGTGGTCTGGTTTCAATATCCTGGAGAAGAAAGAGTATTTTTCTAAATGAGGGATATTAATTTTTATTTGAAAATTAAACTAGTCTAATAAATATGTCTATAAGTTTAGTGTGACTAGAGGTCCGCCGGCGGAACTATTAAGTTAGTATTAGTATTATTAGTTATTAGTCTAGAAATCAAATTATGTGGTGCATTATACGTGTTCGTGTATTAGTTGAAGACAATTTAAACAATTTTAAAAATGTTCAAAATTTAAATACAGTTCACCCCAATCAGGGGATTATTTTAAATTAATGTTATCTTAAGATATTTTACTTTGTGGCGTCAATGTGTTGTCGAAAAGTTTCTTGTAACAAATACCTGACGAGTATAGCACTGAAGATGGTTTAATAGCCGAAAGCGCTCTGCGGTTTTAAAAAAATTAAATTTTACACAGAATACAAATATGTTTTCTTGACTTTCCAGTCATGTGTACACAGCTATAAAGATATTCATCTTATTAGTTTATACCAAATATACAGAAATCCGACGAAAATACCACAACTTGCGCAAGCTCGGCGGGATATACATTACATACTGCAAGCGCTCAACGTGATGGCTAGCCCGCCCCCATGCGCACATACTCATTTTCAATGTTACCTCCCACCACAGCTCTTGCAAGACATATAAATGCTCTGTACAGAGGCGTATCATTTAGGGTTGTCTACTTAAAAAATATATCGATATTTATATTCGATGTTTACCGATATATGTCTAGAAAACATCGATATTTATCACTATCGAATACTTTTCGCAAGAGTTTAATATTATTTTTTTCAGTGAAACACGCAAAGTTTGTGTCACAAACTTTGTGGTCCTTTATTTTTTAAGTAAAATAAAAACGACAAATTAATAAAAATATTTTTTACACACCACAAAACTTCCAAACTTTAAGAAAAAAAGACATATTTAGTACTAGCCTTAATTTAGGTACCTGCAAAAACTTATGAAGCTTAGCCATATTTCTTATTTGAAATTGAAGTCAACAAGAAGAGTTAAAAGTATTTAGTTTTCCAATAGATTCGACCAAAAAAATTAAAAAATAAATATTCGATGTTTCTATAAAATATATTATCGATATATCGAATAAAATAAATATTTGTCAAAACGTGATGGAGGTAAAACATCGAATCAATCCGATATATCGTATGGAAAACATCGAATAAACTCGATATATCGATGTTATTCGATGTAATTGTTCGGCAAGTGGCTTTAGCATAATCCAATAGTAATTTAGTTGGAAGAGTCTATATCTGCGCGATCGCTTGCCATCACATTTGGCGCTTGCAGTACCTACTTTGCCGCCGTCTTTCCAGACTTATACAAAACACCTGATCGTTGTTTATCACCCGAGTGCTATCTGGGGGTCTATTCACTAACTTGTGTGAGTGGTCGTGTAGGACCTCTCTCTCACAATTAAGCTTTACTCCTAAAATTATAAAATTCCTATTCAGGAAAGATAGTAGAATGCTCATACACTCCTATACGAGTACTCTACTGGGTAAAACCAAGAGAGTTGTTAGATTATGAGAGAATGGACTTGCGCACATTGTCTTTGGTGATACAATTAGATAGATAAAGGAAGATTATAATGTAATCACACAACATGTGCCTATTTATTTTTCAGTCCATAAAATAATGACTAAATATTGAATTCATTTTTAGTTTTTGCAGTTTAATTGTTTAGTTTTTGGAGTTTATTTGTTTATTTTTTGTAGTTTAATTGGTTAGGTTTTGTACTTTGTTTAATCGTTTAGTTTGTGGAGTTTATTTATTGTTTTTAAAATAGATGATGACGATTTGGTAATGCAAATGCTAGTAGACAATGTGTTTCCAACGTCAAGATCCTTTCTTGGCTTTTAATTATCATTAAACATTTTCGCCTATTTGAAGTTTAAAGTTTATTAATATTGTTTTTTGTGCCTCACACAACATTTTCTTTTCAATAAATTATAAAAAGGGAACTAGAATCGTACTCTTCACTCTTTCTCACAACACATCTAAATATCTCATGGAAAAACTTATGCTGAATCATAGAGTACTACTCTATGTACTGAATCAGACGGTGGTTGTGCTTATATCAGTGTTTATATTTTGAAATTCAAACCTACTAACAGTACATTAGAACTAAAAATAGTTCTAAGATAGTCGCGCCACTTGGCAACGCTGGATAAAATGTAGTAGACGAGTCCAATGATCGTGAATAGGGTTTTGATGGTCCATGTGAGTGATGAGTGAGAGAGTACTCATATCGAAGAGTTGTCGTGCACGAGCACTCTCACATGTTACAGAATAGACCCCCTGGAGGAGCGGGTAAACATACAATGCGGTTCCTCCCACCACCTCAAATTCAGTAGCCGAAGTGCACATGCGTCCAAGTAGCCTTTAACCTTCTATTCGATGTAACTGAATGTGAGCTGATTAGCGCAGTTGGTAGGGTATTGAGCTTACAACTCAGGGGTCGTAGGTTCGAAACCCGGTTAGGGGCTTGGTCTTTTTGTTTTTTTTTTCATTTTCTATTTCCTATTTTTTTTATATTTTTATAGATAGTTACACTTTGATCAACTGGGTTTGGGCCTGGGCTTTCTTGTTTTTTTTTTTAGTTTTATATTTCTGATATTTACATATTTATTTCAATATTGTTATGTTACTACTAAATTTGGCCAAGTATTGAGTCATGCGCAGTTCATGGAGCCATATTGTATGTTTACCCGCTCCTCTATCTGGCGGTACTGAACATAATAACCCCAATCTGATCGCGCGGTATTTTTGAATGTATTAGATTTAATTAAAATTCATTTAAAAAAAATAGAAAACTATTATTATTACTATAATTATTACAAAAGCAAACTTTATCAAAGAAGATATTAGAACTGTGATTAATAACAGGTTGTAATTGATTTCAGGCTCGAAATAAACCTGCAGATGGTAGTGGGCACATTGCACAGAAGCAAGCTGGTCAAAGAACTCCAACGCATGGACCTAAGAGCACCGGACCTAAGACACCATGTAAACCTGGGCAAAAGCCAGTGGTAGCGCAAAAGGGGCAGCCTATCAAACAAGCACCAGCGAAAGTAGCAGCGGCGGCGGTTACAAAATCTACGAAAAAAACCAAAAAGGGAAAGCATCACCAACACGACTTGAAAGTGACTATAAACTTGGTAAATATTTTATTATTAAAAGAAGGAAAGGCTTTTCGTATTTCATTTTTGGGGTAGAGTTTTAAATAAACAATTTTTGTATACTTTTTACTCCGCCAAGTGTCAAAAATATAATTTTTAATTATAACTATCAATTTGTATGTTAATGGGTACCTATCAAGTATTTTTTTGAATAGGTAGTTATAGTTTTTGTGGCGTGTCCAAGGTTTTCTTATTTCTAAAAAGCGAGGAGGTGTTTTTTTTATTTCCTAATACAAGTTAGTATTTTCAATTTGCCTGCTAATTAATACCTACAATTAAAAAAAAGTATGCCGAATGTTTTTGAAAGAAGCACAACTTGGGTCAAAAACTTCCGAGCACCCAGTACTTAAAGCTCACTCACTGTATGTATTTACTGAAATTACTGTTCCAGTTTTATCAAAAACTATTTAGCTCTGTTAAGAACCCATTTTTTAACAGTTTTTTGGATGATATTTGTTTTCAGTTATAGTGAAGGAAACATCCTGTATCTGTATCTGTATCTATATCTGTAGAGTAGGGAGGGTGAGTGTGTAGGCTCACAGCACTTAGGCCACATGTGACCCATTTTACATCCTCCTGAGGAGTTGTCCTCCTAGGTCATCGTCCATCCTGTCCTCTCCAGGAAGGTGGAAAGGTCACTGGGAGACAACTCCTTTATATCGGCAGGTGTAGGCCAAGACTCGCCGAACACACACTCTCTTATTGACGATAACTCCGGACACTCGCATAAGACATGCCTGACAGTTTCATCTTCCTGTTCACACATCCTGCATAGAGGTGTGTCCACTAGCCCCATAGTATGGAGGTGTTTACTTAGTTGCCAGTGACCAGTCAGAAATCCTACTGTTAAACGTAGGTTTTTCCTGGTCATCGCCAAATATTTCTTCGGCGCCAGCTTCCGAGGGTCGCCCAGGGTGATCCTGGCAAAACTGCATCCTTTGATTCCATCCCATCTCTTAAGGGATTGAGCATGGGTGTAACGTTTGGCTAGTTCCGCAATTGTCGAAGTCGTTAGGCCGTAGGTGTCCCTGGGCCCTTAAAATTTTTGGTCCAGCCGCTTCCCTGGCTTAAGAATCGGCAATGCGGATACCTTTACTCTTATCGTGCCCTTTAACCCACCTCAGGATAATATTGTTATCTGCCGAGGCGTTAGCTAAATCTTGGTGGCACTCTAGTGCTAGCCCCGATATAACACGTTGTCTATTCAAGGCTAATAGGGCTTGTCTACTATCAGTGCAGACTGTTATGTTTTTGCCAGAAATTCCTTTTCTGGTTAGTTCTTTTGTGGCAATCAAGATACCTGTTAGTTCTGTTTGAACCACGCTGGTATTGTTTCCCATTCCCCACTCAATCCTTAGGCTTAGTGCTCTCGGGTAATCTCCATATCCTGAGCCTTCTTTCATTCTTGTGCCATCTGTATATATGCGTATTGCATTTAGGAAACATCCTGCGCAATTAATGTTTTCTAATAAGTTTTTTATTCTAATTTACCTTGATACATTATTTAAGTATCAAAATAATAGTCTAATTTCGCTAACATGTCGCTTGCCAAGTCAAACATTTTATGAAAGTCTCAGTTGGCCCAGTAATATCGCACAAAACAGACGAAAACCATCAAAATATTTTTGTCAAATTGATAAACAAAGTGACGAAGGTTAAAGGTGTTACCCATAAACAACGTTAATTTTGGAACGGATCATTGAAATTCATGATTTTTCTCATTTTCCTTGAAAAGCATTGAAAAATGACTGAAGCCGAAAGGTACGGACGTGAATACTCCCGATTAAGAAGACTGACTAGTAATCTGGATGTGCAACAAACTTGTGTAAGTCTAAATTTAAAAGTGAATAGTTACTGAAGAAGGGAGTGTGAGTAGTTATTTTCGGAACGGCTACAGGCACGGGTATTTTTTATATTTTCTTTTAGTGAATCATTTCTAAGGTGTCGAATAGGATTAAGACCCTACAGGGTGATTAAAATAACAAAAACACAAAAAGCCTATTTAACATTAGCGTATACAGTAAAACCGGACATGTAGGGACATTTTTTTGTCCGTTATTGAGAGGTTTAATATGAAGGTCTAGTAATATACCTGAACCTTTAAAGTCTTTGAAAGTGTCGCACTTTAATACTTTTGCAGCTTCTCGAGATTTTTCTTTAATTAATGATCCAGATAAAGGTATCTCCTTATTCCGTACTTGAAAACCACTGAAAAAGAATCTGATCCACAAAAAGTTCGTCAGTTTTAGAAAGTTTCCGTTTAACTTCGTCATTACTAGATCCATCAACAAAAAGACTTTAAAATATCATTTCGGTTTTTAAAGTCTCGCTAGTCTATGTTTTCTCAACACCATATTTTTAGACTAGTTCAGATTTTTTAAAATACCCACCCTAATTCTTTCTCGGGCATGGGTTTTGGTCCGTTACATAGAGGTGTCCAAAAATAGAGGTTTTACTCTATAGAATTATTTTACGATTTTTAATAATTGGTTTATTAATGATCATATATTCTAGTCAGAATATGGTTTATCAGAAGACCAAGTGGCCGAATTTAAAGAAGCCTTTATGCTATTCGACAAGGACGAAGATGGGACAATCACCATGGCTGAATTGGGGGTAGTAATGAGATCGTTGGGACAAAGACCGACGGAAACTGAATTGAGAGATATGGTTAACGAAGTAGATCAAGATGGTAGCGGCACCATAGAATTTAACGAGTTTTTGCAGATGATGTCGAAGAAAATGAAAGATGCTGATGGAGAGGAAGAGTTGAAAGAAGCATTTAGGTTAGTTGGATGAACTTTCAGTATTAACCAATTATTTTATTGAATTAAAAATTTTTGATATTTGGGATTTTTTTCAGAAAATGTTATGAGGTTAAAGTATTAACTGTATTATTTAAAAAAAGGACTTTGCAAGGTTTCCGTAATAAATCACAAAGTGCAGCCAAGCTATCTTATAAAAAAAAAGATCAATGAGCTTCTTTTTTTCAGAAAATTATATAAAATCAAACTATATACAGTTAAAGTGAATTTCCAAGGAATCCGAATTGGATCTCCAGAAATGCAGTTAAGTTGATTAGTTCAGCAACATCAGTCAGAGGCTTAGAGTACTCGGCACATCAGCCTTTAATCTTTTTGTGACATTAGTTGTGCCGTTTATGTGTAGAGATCAGTAGCCTTTATTAGAGCAGTTAAGTTACTTCACACAAGAAAAAGATCTAGAGGAATGTGGCTTTGTTGACTTTATTTTCGAGGCCTCGTGTAAAAAATACAACACTTATAAATCAAGTTAGTACGTCACATTGTTCCATACCTATTAATTGCCTTATTGATAAGGCAGGTTTTTGCCAAAGTCTGGAGATAACAAAGTCATTTCTCAGGGCTTTGTTATCTGATGGAAACTACAAAAAAATATATCTGTGGAAAAAAAATTAAGTTATGTAAGTTTACGAGTTCTTAGGCTACTGCTTAAATATTCATTCTGGACAAACATAGAAAGCAAAAGAAAAAAATATTAAGGGAAAAAGTATAAGGAGAAGATGTGATTTTAAAAAATTTTAAAAAGTAAAACCAAGTGGCATGTGGCATCCCAAAAATTAGTAGTTAAAATAATACCCTTCTTGGTGTGGGTCATCGATTGTGACGTATATCCGGGTTTTCGGCATGTCGTTTATTTTATTTGCTATTTTGACATAAAGCTAACCTTAAATTTGATAAATAAGATCATCAGGATTGTATTTAGCCAAATTCGAAAAGGCTATGCAATTAATAATTACCAGCTTCTTTTTCTAACTGAAAATACTTGAGAACTTCCAAAATACTGATGTTTTGCTGTGTATTCATTCATATTTTTGTATTATTCATATAAATAAAACAAAAAGATTAATATTCACTTTTCATAAACAATAATTGACCGTAAACAACAAAGTACAGACCTGTCAAGAACTGACAGTGTGACAGTAGAAAAAGACGTAAGACTTATTGCCGCTACGAAAGTAACGCCTTCATGGTATTTTAACTCTCGATTGATAGGTTGAGCTTGAGCGTAATCTAAACATCAACCAATCAAATAATTGTAAGTCAAAGATTAGGATTAACGTTTGTAATACATTTAAACGGGGTTCATTATTGTGATATTTTGATTACGGTTAATCACAGACCCGCCTTTTTTCCATTTCTTCCTACGTAATGTGTTAGAAAGACATTAACAATCGATGACGCACACCAAGAAGGGTATTATTCCAACTATAGTCATTTTATTGATGCAGTTTGCCTGACATTACAATAATTGAACAGCTCCTTGCTCTTTACAGCTTGGAAGACAACACCAGAGGCAAGCCGGAAACCTCTCCCTCCGTATATAAGTAAAGTTAAAATATTTCGCAGTAAAGTTGAAAATTGTGAATATAATTATTGATTTCTGGTATACTAGTTGTCTATTCCACCAAAAAGAAAATTGCGTTAAATAATAAAATATTTGAAATGTTGACCGGACAAAAATCATAAATTGGATTATACCATAAAAGAATATTAAATGAAACTGTTCACTTCATCATTTTCAGAAGGGCAAAGGACTCAATGATGAATCTCCTGAAATGCCGTTAACTTATACAAGAAAAACTATTTTCATTTTTCCAGTAATGAATAATAAATCAAAATATTCACTGTTGTATTTGAAAAAGGATTAATGGAGTCTTCTTGAACTCTATTGGATATCCTAAAATGTAGCAAAGAGTACCTTAAATAGGCAAATAGATAAACTATAAAAGGATATAAAATTAAATTGTTCACAGAATTGAAGAAAAAAAGACTCTGTTTCATTTTCGAAATGCTAACATATAAAAGAAAGATCTATTAATCAAACTGTTTACTGTATTGGAGGAATGTCCAAGGATTTGATTCTTCTCTTCTCTTACAAACAAACTATTTCATATATGTACTTTTACAGGGTGTTCGATAAAAATAATGATGGACTGATATCATCGACAGAGCTGCGTCACGTTATGACAAGTCTTGGTGAAAGACTTTCCGAAGAAGAGGTCGATGATATGATTAAGGAAGCTGATCTCGACGGAGACGGTCAAGTTAATTACGAAGGTAATATTAATAGCTCTATATTGAATTTTAAAAAATCACAACACTTGTTTTGTTACAGAATTTGTTACTATCCTCACGTCAAAGAAATAGAAAAAGACTGCAAGATAATGGTCCAAATTTTTT
>CAJUYI010000798.1:70917-92580 GCA_910591695.1 Galerucella pusilla
TAGTAACGAAGTTAGGTGTTAGTGCCTTTTTGACAGCATTATTGCGCTACTTTCAACCATCACCGGTATATCTATACTCTCGATTACGTCGATTACCTCCACACCGACCCCCGGATTAACATTGCAGCAGCCATACCATTCTTCGCTAATAATATGCATGAGAGCTTATGGCAGCATGTGTTGAATGCCTCGCTATAGACGCGAAGGTTGTGGGATCGAATCTCACTGAAGTTTTTTTCAGATTTTTAAATATACAACAGGACTAAAAATGGCGGCCTAAAATTACAACGCGCGCGCCGCCACTCTCAGCGCCACCAAGCGGAGATTTTTGAAGCAGTGGCCTAGAAACTGTATAGCTCTATCTACTGAGCATCAACAATTCCGAAAATATTCAGTCCGACATAAAATAAAACAAAATAAGTCCTGTTTTTTTTTTGTTTTTTTATTAACCACCATGATCATGATGAAACAATATTTTTAATAGGTTATTTCTTTTACATGTAACGAAATAAACAATAACCGTATAACGATCGATTCGTACACGTCAAAATTATTACAATTAAAAATCTACACGAAAATGACAGAAAAAAAATCGCATAATTAGCGAGAGTTCGACAAAATTATAAGTCCAGAGGTTTCGCCCGGGCCAAGGATCGAAACGTTCTTAACGGTAATGGAAAAAAGGAGAAATAAATAAATTTACAGCTATTTACAAGATTCTCCTAGCCGCTCTCAACAATGGGTGGGGGTGACAGCTGAACCATCTCGACGAGCGGTAAATCGGTCTTCGAGATAGTCGGCCTCCACCCGGAATGGTTTGAACGAGCGCGGCTAGAAGTCGCTTTTGAATTTTAGCTAATATTTGCCTAGACTTAAGTGTTGATAAAATTACGCGATCCCTGCAGTAATGAAAAAACAAAATTTACATTATGACATTTTTAATTTCATCGTACATAACCAGTACAATAGCTCCACCTGTACCACGAAGTACGTTGGAGAAGGCTCCTTTGAAGAAGGCACCAGTACCTTCGCTCTTGGCAATAGTGGCCCAGCAGTGAGCTGTGCTCTTGTAGATAATTTCGGTCTTCTTGCGGCCAGATTGCATCATCATACGCCTACGGACTGTGTCGAAGGGATATGAAATAATACCGGCAATAGTAGTGACAGTCTAGAAAGAAAAAAAATGGTGTAAAAATAATGGAACTGCGAAATATTTTCTTAAAAGTATTCAACTGACTAAACATACTATGACATTTTTGCAAGAGGGGTGGAAACCCGATAAAAGCGCATGATAAAAGAGCCATAAGAAACATTTACATTTAAAATTTTGTATAGAAAAATAATATTAAATAAATTTGTTTGTCAAATATTCAACAATCATGTTCCAGTTGGCAAAATTTGTTTTGTTTAAAATTTGAAACACAAAAGATCAACGTTTTCTATTGTGGTAGTAATTTCCAATCCAAAAAAAGTTAGTAAGTTTATAAATAGCATTTCCAAAAAAATTATCTTGAAAAATGTAAATAATACCAGCAGATCTTAATCAGGAAACCAGAATCTCACTTATAGTGGATAACCAGCCACCCATGTTCTCAAATAAGCTTCAGTTTATTTTGTATTGATACCTTTTAGTTAAGCATGAATAATTTTAAATTTTCTTACCTGTGCAATAGCCCATGAAATGATGAGAGGTGTGTTCTTAGGATCGGGCAAAATACCTTTAGCGGTATCGTAGAAACCGAAGAAAGCAGCACGGTAGATGATGATACCTTGAACAGATACTCCAAAACCTTGGTATAAACCTCCCAAACCATCAGATTTGAAGATTTTAACTAAGCAGTTACCCAATCCACTGAATTCACGTTCACCAGCTCCTTTGCCTACATCGGCGGCCAATCTATAACATAAACAATGATTTATTCAATCAATATTTACATAAAGTGTTGAAGTACTTGGTAGATTCTTCCAAAATAATTCAAGTTATTATCATTTACGACTCTGGAGAAACATAACTGATTGCATTTAAATTATAATTTGAGCAGATTCCACGAAGTCAGGGTCCAAACAGTAAATTCAATTGAAGCTGTATTAATAATTCATCATTTTTCATGAGAAACATTACCTGGTTCTGGCGAAATCAAGAGGATATACAAAGCAGAGAGATGTAGCTCCAGCAGCACCACCGGAAGCCAAGTTTCCTAAGAAGTAACGCCAGAATTGTGTTTTTTTGTCTACACCACTCAAGAAGATCTGCTTGTATTTGTCTTTGAAGGCGAAGTTAAGAGCTTGAGTAGGGAAATACCGGATAACGTTTGCGGTGTTACCACGCCAGTATGCAAGAACTCCTTGTTCTTTTGGAATACGTACGAAGCAATCTACCATACCTGGAAAACCATTTAAGAATCTTTCAGATAACAGTCAACAGTATAAACTTTAAATATATAACATTAATTGAAAGTTATTTTCATGAAAAGGCTGTTATAATTTTATTTTTCTTTAAATGTTGACAAGTAATTAATAACCTTCCATGTTATTATGTAAGTATGTATATGTTCAAAATAACCCTTACATAATATTCGACATCTGATTGAACAGGACAACTAAAAATACATCCAACAACCTTGTCAAATAGTTTTCAAGGTTTTGGTAACTCTCTGTATAGGTGCCGAATTTAAACTTGGCAACTGTCCTAAATAATCTCAATGCCTTACACGATTTAGTTTTTTTAGTAGTAATACATCACAAATAAATGTTTTAAAAAACATAATATGCAATACAATTATTGTAAAAGATTTAAAAGAGCAGTTATTTGAAAGAAGCTGAATTCAAATATTTGTAATATTTATAATTTGAATAAAGCAAAGGATGAATTTTTTTTATTTAAATTAATATACTTGGTAACCAGAACCACTTGCACAAGAGGCAATAACAGAAACAATTATCATTACAAATAATTATAAATAATTATTAAATCATTAAGATGTGGTAAGGATGAATATTTACTATACACATATAGGTATATTTACTTCAAGAATTTTGGCTGTGTCAATTTGGTTCTATAAGATGTCATGCATGTGGTATTTGATATTGAAATTGCAACATTCAACGACGATGTCTTTGACATTGAGTGAACTCTGGCAGCTTTGACAGGAAATTCTGTTGCTTGAGGTCATTACGTAGCTGTGTGTCAGTTTGGTATGACCTATTTCAGGTCTTCCTAACATCCATACTTCTTGTCTAGAGTCCATAAGGGACCAGTAAACTAGTAAATTGTTAAAATGTACTATGGCTGTTTGAAATTTTATAAATATACATTGTTTCTGTTATTGCATATCAATTATTCAATTTTTTATTGTTATTTCTATGTATTTTTTTATGAGATATGCCTTCTAATGATTGCTTGATAACGTATTTTACAATAAATGGTTAAATAAATTGTGGTACATTTAGATCATCTTTAAAAGTGTTGCTTTTAACAAAAATGCTAAGGTACACTCTTGAGGTAGTTATTTTATACTTTCTGCTCTTAACACACTTATTTTATATAAAACAAAAATTGTATACAAGAAATTCACTCCACTGAAAATATTACAAAATTATGATAGCAGTTATTCCATTTAAATTCAATTAAATTTCAATTATATCCGTCAAATACAATTTCTTGAAGATGTACAATTAAGTATAGATAAAGTTTTATCAACTTGTAGGAACATTTTTATGAGATCAAAGGTGGTGGCATTTTCTAAGCAAATGTAAAACTTAATTATAGGACCATTCAAAGATGATTTTTAAAACATTCAATCTTACTTACTGTAGATTTTAAAAAAATACAAATAATATCAAGAGGGATACCACATAACTATAACATTATTAACAGTTTCACAGTTGTCAATTGAATTAATGCCGTATTAGTTTGAATGTGAGAAAGGAGTAGACAAAATATAAACCAAGTTAATAAGTTGTACAATTCTCAACAATATATTTTATATATCAATTATATCCAACTTCAATAAAATCATGCTTTTGAAAGAATAACACTACCTACTGTTTCCAATAGTGTGTTAGAATATCTCTGAAGATATAAATCGAAAGCTTCATAAAAACGGTGTTTTAAATCAAATATAAATAATTTAATTGATTGGGACACACAAGAGAAACAGCAGTCCCAATTACACAAAATATTAAAAAGAACATTTATTACATGGAATTAAAAGGACTTAATATTTATTGAGGTACCTAATCCATGTTAAGAAGTAGAAAAAACTAAAGCAAAATAGAATACCTAGTATTCAATGCATTTATTTGTGGAGACAATTATTAAGAAAGAAATACATAGAAGATAAATTATTCCTTTGCATAGGTCAACACATGGCAACAATTAATGGGTACAATATGGTACTACAAACAAGTCAATAAGTATTCAAGGTCGCCATAGTAGCCTCAAATTTTATAACTTAGATACTTCTAGAAATGAGATTATATGAAAAGTGAACTAAACATTAACTTCTGTATTAAAGACTATCAAAATAAACAAATTGCGAACGGTAACGACAAAAAAACTTTTTATCCAAGTAAATATCCGCCATTTTGCTATTGACTATCGCAACGTCAAGAAGGTTAAGAAGCCACGTGGTATCTTTGGTTAACCTTTTTAAAAAATTGGTGAAAATATATGTAAGAAAGTAAAATATAGTAATTCAAAAGAATAAAATAGAACGTTCAAAAGTAGGAATTGATTTATAAGCGGAAACAGTCAACCACCTTGTAGAGTTCAAGAGATTCACTTCTCAGGAAGTTCGGCTTCATCTTATTCATAGGGATACATATTTTAATTCAAATTACAGTCAGCTTCATTTCATATCTTTATACAATAATACAATCGCTTGATTACACAATTGAGTAAAAGATTATTTTAGATAGCAACCCTTTATCAGAAAACTCAAGGTTTTTTGGTTAAACTTTGTACAACACTACCTAAATAGTTTCAACAAAAGGAGAGAATACTAGTTTCATGATTTTCCAAAAATATCTACAAATATTCCAGCTTTAAATACACATTTTATGCCCACGTGCCCTAGAAAATCTTGTACTTGGCACAATTTCAGTTAGGTGGTCACATATCGATCCAATCCGTTATGTCACGGTCCTTCTTTTTGAAACAATTATTCAACATTTCAATAACAGCAGTAAAGGGATAATTCAAACTGGTATAAATCGGAATTTAAACTTTAAACGCATTAATCTACTCCTTTATAACCTTGAGACAATCATTCATTTAGTTATAAATATATTATACATTATAATTATTAGAAAAAAAAGAGCCACCATGCACATTCAGGATTTCAAGATAACTAAAGTTTAGTCATGTAACTTTCAGAAACAGTTAGAATTCATTAGCTGTTGTGGCTTTCCAGAATCATTCGATTTGATTATGTAACGCTTCGTGAGTCGTGAGTCAACCGGTATCAAAAATGCGGTTATTGGCTTTACCGGAAACTTCTGCCATGATAAATCCACTACAATTAATACTAAAAAAATCTTACCCTTGTAACGTTGGTCTGCAGAGATTTGTTTGGAAATGTGTTGTACTTGCAAAAGTAATTTCACACGTTCGATTGGAGCTACACATGTTTTTGAGATGGCGGCTGAGATACCTCCTGCGAGGAAATCTTTCATAAAAGCAACTGGATCTGCGAGAGACATGTTTGTGTTTTATTACTTTTCTTCGAGGAATATGGTAGAATTGATGGATGGAGTACTTGGTTTCCGTTCTTAACAGACCGCGCACAGAACTGTAAGTGAGAAGGTGGCTAGGCGTTGGTAATTGTCATCACACCGCGCCGGTCATGTGCTTTCCCAGTGCTCCTATCCCAGAATAGTAGGCATTAATACGAGGTTGCCAATTCGACCACAATTCCTTATATTTCAGCCAATATAGTATAAAATAATGGGCTATAAATAGGTTCATATAAAGTGTTACTCGTAACTATAAACTTCACTTCTTCTACTTAAGAGATGCCAAACTTTAAGAGGGGCCTCACAATTTAGACACACAATTACTTATATTTCAGCCAATATAGTATAAAATAATAGGCTATAGGTATTATGTTCATATAAAGTGTCACTCGTAACTATAAACTTCACTTCTTAGATGCCAAACTTCAAGAGGGGCCTCTCAATTTAGACAGCTCTAAACAGTTGGCACCCCTGACTTGCAACAAAATTTGGGTCATTTTGTATGCAACAAATCTAAAGAATGCAGTATAATTGAGAGTTGACATTTAAACAATATAACTTGGACCTTTGTCTTGGGGTTGAGGTATTTTAGTCAAGTTTCAGATTGTTATAAAAAAGATATATAAGCCATTAATGGTGATGGTGTGATTTTGACAGCTTTCACAATTTGTGGACCTCATAAAACAGTTCCCATTACAAAATACCAAATATCGTTAAACTGAATAAGGTCCAGCACAGCGTAACAGGATTATGCTGTGGGGTGTATCGAGAACAGAACATAATGCGTGAATTGGAATAAGGGAGGGTTTTTGAAATCAGCAATTTTGACGATATAGGTACGCACGCCAGTTCTATTATCCTCCCATTTCAGTAGAGTAGGTACAGTTTTTGTATCTTTTGTTCTAGCTGGGGGTCTATTTCTATTCACTATCAGAGAGAGATCCTACGAGAGTGAGTACACACTTATAAAGTGCGCATGTGAGCTCTCTCGAAATTGCAAATTATGATATAGTCCGCATGCGCACTTTATAAGTGTGTACTCTCGTAGGAGCTCTCACAGTGAGTAGTGTTAGTGAATAGACCTGAAACCTGAGTAGACCCCCTGGCGATGAAATATAGCTAGGTATCGTTCACGCAAGCGCTGTATTTATTACGCGTTCCAACTGTAGGTTTGTTCTAGCAAGGTCAAGGTATCTACAGATAGCTACCGAGAGTACCGAGTTATAGTTACGAATTATTTTATGTGCAGAGGCAGACTATTAACAATATTTGATTGGGGACTGGTTCTATGTTCCACCTCTAGCTGCTTGGGACGGTTCTAGGCATGCGATTAAAAGTCTCTTAGTACTTTTATTTGCAAGCTTAGTTCGGAAGTTGGAACTAATTAATGACTTGTTTGACACTACTTTCAATCTACGCAAACTGTCAAATCAAGAAAAAATTCTCAAGCTTGCTGGAACAAACCTTGAATCTTTCTTCGGACAGTACAAAAACTGTACCAACTGGAAGGGGGCGATAGTTCGAGAACCATTCCTAGCCCTAATTCCAGTTTGCAGTTATAGTGCTGTACTGCAAGAACGCAAGAACGATTCTATTACCAGTTGGAACAGACCTGGCATATGTTGGAGGTTTTTGAATCACATGTTAATTATTCATATTCTATTAAATGGCTTTCACTGCGGCAACGCTGCAATTGTAAATGATTGGGATGTGATCGGTGATGTCACAAACACGTCACAAAATGTCTACTTGGATAACAATTATGTCGAGGTCGGAATTTCCACGATTTACTAGAGTTAAAATAAGTGATAATATTCATTAGATACAATGACTATAGTAGAAATTTTGTTTCACTCGGATAATTTACAACCCCCTTAAGATTTGCTCAGGATCTTTGTGACCTTTGTTGTACCTACATCAGTATTTTCTCAATCCCAATAAGTTTTTGACAAATTTTTCGAGTTTGACCCGTTTGACGTTAACGGTATGACGTAGAAAAAATGTACACAGCGTTATTTTTGTAGATTTGTAGAATTGTGCGATTGTGATAAAGAATTATTCAATGATTGGTTCAATATAACCAAATTATCTATAGCATAACCATAGTCGGAGTAAACAAAATTTGAATAAGGTTTTATAATAGGTAGGATACATATCAAGTGCGAAGCCTGATCCAGACCAGAAATTTTTATTTATATTAGGCATTTTTTATGAAACGTCTTAAGCATGGAGACTAGCTTATAGGTACCCATAATTTCTCTATGCTTATACCTTCAGCATTGTATGTAGTCATACCTACCTCTATGAATCCAAAATGCTGTTTCTGGCTATGTATACCAATATCTACTTTACTTGTAGGTATTGTTTTTATTGATGGCATGTCGAAAAATTATAGGTATATATACGTTAATGTATAATAAAAGCGTTTTTCTGTGTAGGTATCTCGAATCGAAAAATAGGTAAATTCCAAATATTACTGGCTGTGAATATATCAAACATTGATGTAGGTGCCTATAGAGGCTCCGATTTAATTAAATAAACTAAACTGCTAGAACAGAAACAATAATTTCTTTATACCTATATAGCGCCTTGTCTGTACTTGAAACAGTTATTGTTAGATGTTTAAACTTGTCCGGAATTAATTGCCTACCTGTCGACGCAAAAAATGTTTTAAAAATACACGAACTGATATGCCTAGTGTCAATAAATAAGACACGTGCACATAGTAGTTTTGATGACCTGAAGTGCTGAACTTGAATGGAAAATATTTTGAAAAGTTAACCTTGACTTTCAAGAAACTAAAATAAGGAACGTACCTATCAAGATCTTAATACTGGTCTATCTGCTGGCACTATTGGCAAGGCAAATAAAGTTAACAAGCTGTTAAAAAAATCATTGAAAAGTATAAAAACCCAGCAAGTAACTGCAAATATTTTGCATAGCAGCTTACCACGTACATCTTTTATTTTTAAAATTTGTGATAAATCTTTTTTTTATTGAAGTAGAATAGGCAGGCTCTCCACAATTACATTAACAAATTAATTACATACAAAAGTTTAATTAGGACGGGGTGTAGTAAGGCGAATATTGCCCACGCAATTTAACAACAATCTAAATTTTTTTAAATTCAAATTAACCAGTTTCACAGCTCTTAAAATATACATCTAATCCTACTGTATAGGCAACTAATAAATGATATTTAAGCACGCCTATGAACATTTTGGAAGGAACAGAAATCAGCTGTGTTTGATCTGTGACTATCTTCACGTTAGTTACCTTTTGCGTTTGAGGTTATATTTAAGTTTCAAAAAAGTGAGGGTTAAAATGGAAAATCCTTCTTTAAAATACATAACAGATCCATATTTTGGAAAACCGCCCGAAAAACAGAACAGTGTAGGTACTACATGTAGTTATTTTTATTTCTATCATGTAAATAATATATACACGTGCACATTTAGGGTTATGGTTTTGATGAAAATTACCAACATTTTTCAGATATTACAAAATAACGGAAAACCTCATATAGCAAGTTTCAACTACATGATAAACGAAGGTTTGACTGAAGCTATTAATGATCTACAAACAGTAGAATTCAAACTAGATGATAGAAAAATCAAACTTGCCATTAGCAACTATTCATTTCATAAACCGGAGGTACCACCTGAGATGGTGCTAGTTAGAAATAAGACCATTTATCCAACGACCTGCAGACAAAGTGCCAATACTTACAAAGGAAAATTATTTGTAGAAGTCGATTGGTTTATTGATGGACAACAGCAGCAATCATTTACTAAAGACTTGGGAGAGATACCAGTTATGGTTAAGGTAAGTTAACATAAATAATTGTAATAATTATGAGATAATTGACATAGTCTTATTCATATTTTTTTATTTTATCTTCAATTACATGTTTTTCATACACAAATTCTTCAACACAATCATGCTCTTCGAATAATTGTCTACTCTTTTCCAAACCATCAGATAAAATCCAATTAGTGGAAGATCCTAGTATAAGTTTCCATTTTTTCTTTTGTATAACTCTAACCATACCTAATTTATAAAAAAAGTCAAAATTCAGAGTTAATTTACAAAAAAAAATTGCAAAACTTACTCATGAATGGGGTCCAGCCTAGAATAATTATAACAAGAATCTTTTGCAATACCATTTCATAGGATAACAGTACAACATTACTAAAATATTGTATTAAAATCTGTAATGTTAAAAATGGTACAATAAAAACTGTTATTATTAGACATACAGGCCAGAATGCTGGTGGGATATAACCAGTCATAAAATGCAAATCTTCTGTAAATCTCTGCAAACCATAAACCAAAACAACCTAAAAAACTTCTGTCAGAAATATTTCAAAGAAAAGAGTATTGGATCTAAATATTTTGGTGTGTCTTGATTCATCAATATAATTATTTGAGGGTTGTCTTTTAAGCCCAATAGTACTAACCGATATAACTTGGAGACTGGTTATAGTTGGTAAAATGATACTACTAGTAATATATCTCAACATATTCCCAGTCCTTGGACCATAATTTGTATGTAACAAACAACCAGTAAAGTAAGTCATCAAGCAGAAGGTAAGTGAACAAGTTCTTGTACAATTAGATAGTTTTGGACGAACTTCATACAGAGCGCTCAGAATCGTTGATGTCATTAAGGCTGTTGAACATAATCCTAAAAAGATTTAAAATAGTATAATATCCAGTAAACATTTAATAATGGATATTAGGACATGAGTATAAAACTATATAAGTAATGGATACAAGTGTCTTATAGACCAGTAGCCCCTGACATGTATAAGATTCATTACTTTATATGAATAGCTACATATCACCATTGAGTTTAATGTTTGCTTATCGATGGTTTATTAGTAACTATCAAAGGTTAGTCTTATGACTGTTTGTTTTAATGAATATATTATGTATCTAATATGTTTCAAACACCATAAATAACTCACCTCTCAAATAAATACCTGAATAAAATACAAATTTCCATCCTTGTGAGAAACCTGGTAAATAATTTAAACCATTTGGAATAACAGTAAAAATATTGTAAAAATCAATGTTATCAATATGAATCTTTTTGATAGTATTTCTTGAATAGTAGTGGATAATTCCAAAAACATTGGCAAATAAAACAGCATAACAAATTGAAGTTACTAAATTGATTAAATTGGTCCAGATTGCAGTTCTGTAAAGTGGTCTTCTGAAAAGACCTTGGGCAGCTATACTTGAAAATCCTCCTGAAAGTTGTTCTTCTATTAATGCTACAAACTAAAGTTTCAAATCTATTTTTCTGATCAAATCTTTACCAAAATTAAGTGCCATAGAATACAAATAATTCTGAAATACTCTCCAATGAATGGCTTCTTTTTTCCAAAATAAAATACTGCTAACGTCAAATTTTGTTGAAAATATATCTTTGATGCCATCCCAAGCTCCTGGAACTGTATTGACTAGACAAAGCAAAATTCCATATTGCAGAAAAGATAAACCAAAGGTAAAAGGCAATACCAATTCTAAACTCTCTACTCCGTTTAAATTGAATAATAACACCAAAATCATGTGTCCTAATAAATAGTATATAAGTTTCCAGTTTGGGTCTCCTGAAAAAATATTTTATTTATATATATAGTGTATAAAAGAATCACACAAAAAAGGGACTTTGACATATTTTTCAAAGCAAAATTTCGAATATTGTCCTGGCTACCACTGGATTCAGAAGAAAATGTATTTATCTTTATTATAACCATCCTTGAACAATTCTCATACTCTCCCTATATACCAAATATTGTTTTACCAAAATCGTTTATTAATAATGAATCTTTCATAAGCGATTTTGTGTATGTTTGGTTGCCTGTATTAAAATCTATTATTGGGGTCGATAATGAAATTGTATGTTTGGTTGCCTATATCAAAATCGTTGATCAATAGAAAATTACCTATTAATAGGGAGTAGTAATTAATTATATTGTGTGTTAGATTGATTAAATATTTACCTAAATAATCAACTGGTGTATTTATCGCTATAACTTCCGAATACCAAAATGTTTCCGCATCTTCTGTTAAACTGTTGTTAGAAGCAATAATAGTCGATGCATTTTCACTTTGGCTCAAATTCTGATATTTCGGTATTGGAGTGAAGCAGTAAAATAGTAAATAACTATTATGCACATTATAATACACCTGGAAAATTGTCAGTAGAATGATTTTCGCGTAACCAACTCCCCTAAAAATTTACTAAATAAATAAGAAATTTGAGGTTATATTTTTGCTGGCTGTCGGCAATGCAAAAAATTGTTAGATGCGTATAAATATGGTGAGACGAGAGCGAGTTGCGCCTTAACCGCGTTTTTTTTATAAAGCAATGTGCCATCATCGTTTTTTATTTAATAAGCTTCACAGTAATAAAACACCACTGCACTGCAAATTCGCATTAGACTCGCGGTATGCTTTTTTTCTTGTGTGTTTTGGAAGCACTGCAGCCTATTGGCTTATTGTACTCTACCCTCATTTAGTCCACCCATCTAGTTATCCCCGTACCTTCGAGTAGACGATATAGGTCCATTGGATGTGTGCCATATACTTCAGGTGGCACATTGGCTTCTCCGAAGATTGTTTGTTTCCTCACAGTCAGATAAGATATGGGTTACAGTCTCCATGCCACAAAGTCTGCAGCTGAGGTCCCCGTTATATAACCCTATTTTATGCAGGTGATCTTTTATCGGGGTATGACCCGTTAGATAATCTGTTATAATTCTTAGCTTATTCCTACTGATATACAGTAGTTCTTCGGCCCGTTTTACACATGTGTCACCTATGAAGGTTTTACTGTGTACCTGCTTAGGAGTGTTCCTCTACTGAAGTCCATGTTGGCTTTGTACCCATTTTTGTATTTGTCCTCGGACTACCTTCTTTGTGGTAGCTGGTTCTGGTCCAACATATGCTGTTGCTGAACCTCTTCTCCTGAGTTCATCAGCATGTTCATTTCTAGAAATATCGTTATGTCCCAGCACCCACACCAGTCTTACTTTAATATGGTATTCTAGTTCATTTAGTTCTTTCTGGCATTCTTCTACCCTGAAATACTGAGACAAGCAAGTATTTGCACCTTGCCTAGTTAACCACTACACTGTATATCCAGTGTATCATTCGCGGACTCAACCCCCCATATTTTCCCAAAACTTGCCAGCATTAATCGCGGTATGCTGGTTGATAAAAAAGTACAAAGCACAACTCTAGCTTGACTTGCCTCACCTTATCTGAACGTACCTTGAGAATTAGTATTTCCTCCTTTTTTTTAGAAAATTACTTTAGAAAATACCTGAAAAACGGACAGAAATCCCAACATAGAACTAACGATTTTGACGAGTACTGGCTAATAGCTATTTCCACTACAGTTAAGGGAATTCCCATAATAACCATTATCATTGTATGACTTGCTAAAAAATTCCACAATCCAATTTCCAATATAAAAAGTGGTGAGTGAAAAATATTTGTTAGGCCCACTGTCCATGATAACATTGCAATCGTGTAAGTTGTGTGCGATTTCCATTTTAAGTGTTCAAGAGTTTGATTTTCTTCACTTTTATTTTCGTCGGTGTCTTTCATAAAATATATCAATATTTCTTTTTGTCAAAATGAGGATTTAATGCTAAGATATGGCTGGTCATTTATCCAATTTGCATTTTAATGAAATTGAAATGTAATCAACTGATATTGTCAAAAAAAAATTAGATCTGATGTCAGTATAAATGCATACCAACATAAAAAGATAATAGTATAGCTTCAAGGTCAATTTAGCAAGGCAACAGTACAATAGGCAACCAACAATACATTACCAATCTATTTTTCCTAAAAAATGATGGTCGATGCTTTCCACTTGGACTATCTGTATACCACAGGGTATAAAAAATAACCAAAAACCACAAAATGGTGAGACACTACGAGACTTATTTCAGGAACACCTTTCTTGTTTTATTTTCACTCTTACTTTACTCTCATCAGCTTTGCTTGTTTTTAGTCTGACCGTTGTAACCTACACAATATGAGTCCTAAACAGTTGGTCGAACATGGGGAGCACGAACAAGAATGGGGAGGATATTTTATAATAAAAGGTAACGAGAAGTTGGTACGGATGCTGTTGATGACTCGTAGAAATTATCCTATAGCTATCAGAAGATCTGGATGGAAGCAAAGAGGAGCATTATTTTCGGAATCTGGAGTTTCTATACGATGTGTTAAAAATGATCAGACCGCAACTGTAAGTATTATGATAAAACATTAAAAAAACCTATTCATATTGTCCTTTTTCTTATTCTGCACAGCCCAAATCAATCTCACTAGTAACGTTATTTAACGGATTTTATAAATATATTTTTTGGGGGTCTCGGACAATCACGTAGCTATAGCTTTTACATGGGGGGAGTTTTGGGTTTTTTATCTGATAGGCTTAGAAGGGGAAAGCTTTATTGAAGACGCCGCCCAAGGCATTATGCTGTTAAACCTTCATTATATTTTCCATGGGGTGGTTTTAACACCCCAAAAGCCTCTTCTTATATACACCCCTGGTCTCAGATAATAGTCCTTTGGTCCTATTCTTTGAAGTGATTTTAGGAAAGTCTTCTTTTCCTCAGCCATCACCCAGTTATTCTGTAATGCCTTGCATTCCACAAGTGTATGAAAGGAGGTTTCTTCCTCCATTCAACAAAATCTTCATCCTTTCTTCTGCACTAGTCGAAGCTGTGGGAACCTGTCAACTCTTAGTGCAGTATTACTTTTGCTTTTACATTATTTTGATCCCATCTGGTCCTAGTTTTTCTGGAGTATCTTTACAACTCTCAATAATGTTTTTTTTTCTAGAATAACGTTCTTCATTTTGTTAACGATGGTTCGGCGAAATTGATGTTCAGTTATCAAAAAGTACTTTACTACACTCCGTTATGTTTAATCTTGAAAGCTTTGTGCAACTATAGCGATCAGTATATCTACCAAAGATTGATACAAGGATGTGAAGAAGACACTTACTATGTTGAGTAAGTAAAAATTGTACATATTATAAAATTCAGAAATTATATGGGTTTGCAATTTCGATCCTAATAAAGAAATGGCAATACTATAATTATTCCAAAGATAATATTGGTATTTGATGCGACATTTGTTCGAAAGAGGCGTTGAACCGATTGCCGGCTATTGGTATATTATCAAAGTATATTATACCTTGTTTTTAAAATAAGCGGAGTATTTTAGGAAACCTCAGTCACACCAATAAAACTTACTAGATTTGGAGTGTGTCAGAAAAAGTCGTGAATACAAAGGCATAGTCTAAACTACAATCAATGGAAATGCTATGTAGAAGATAATTGAGGTTATACAACAACGTACAAAAAAGTAGTTCAGTTATCACTGCTCCGATCTTAATTTGAATCCCCAATAGAACAGTTCTAGGTATCTTTCGCGTTCCAACTGATTATAGTAACGTTTTTGGAACGGTGCAAAAATGGTACCTTCTGTAAGGGGGATAAAGTTGATTTGTCCATCCCTAAGTCGAGTTTGTACACTAATCGAAACGATTCCAGAACGGTTCATAAACGCCAGTTGGAACAAACCTAGTGGTTTACACAACTCGCCACCAACGTTGTCAAATTTATTTTATTGAATCTCGACACTCCCCAAATCTAGTAGTTGCGTCCAAGCAGCCTTCAACCTTCTATTCGATATGACTGAATGTGAGCTGATTAGTACAGTTTGTAGGATACTGGGCTTACAACTCAGAGGTCGTAGGTTCGAAACCCTGTTTGGACCTGGGTTTTTTTCCTAGTTTTTTTATTTCTTATTTTCTGATCTTTTAATAGATAGTTACACTTTGATTAACCGGCTTTCTTGTTTTTTTTAGTTTTCTATTTCTTATTTTCCGATATTTTATACATAATTACACTTTGATCAACCGGGTTTGGGCCTGGGTTTTCTTGTTTTTTTTTTTTTAGTTTTCTATTTCTTATTTTCTGATATTTTATACATACTTACACTTTGATCCACGGGGTTTGGGCCTGAGCTTTATGTTTTTTTTAGTTTTCTATTTCTTATTTTCTGATATTTTTATAGATAGTTACACATTGATAAACCGGGTTTGGGCTTGGGCTTTCTTGTTTTTTTTTTTAGTTTTCCATTTCTTATTTTCTGATATTTTATACATAGTTACACTTTGATCAACCAGGTTTGGGCCTGGGTTTTCTTGTTTTTTTTTTAGTTGTCTATTTCTTATTTTCTGATATTTTATACATATAGTTTGGCAAGTTTATCTGGAGCTACGCGGCGTCGGTAAGAGGCGAGGAAAAACATGGCGTATATCTGTCTAACGTACAAATGGCGTACGGTACCTATTTTACCAAGTAAAACTGAAATTACAAAGGTAACTGACAATACCAACGCCACTGGATAAATCAATATCAGTCAATTGACGAAGTGAGAGGGAAGAACATACGCACGCGCTTGCCAATAAGAAGTCAGCTGGTCGATAAAAATCACCAATTATGTAATCGGAGGGTGTGGTCATTATGGTTTTCGTACAACGTTGCCAGAGCTTTAAGAAGCCCATAACAAATTTGGAAAAGTATTCTCTTTTAATATTCATGAATTGGAAAATAATGTTGATAGAATAAATCCAAGGAAACAAGCACATTATAAAATTAACGTTCAATCATATTTTTAATATTGTTATTAATAAAAAGACCCATTTATAATTATTATCACTACATAATCAGTACTTCAACTTTTTCATAGTTAAACGTGGCAATATCGAATATTTTCGACTGCATTCCTTTCACGGTTTCAGATAAACTTGCCAAAGTATAGTTACACTTTGATCCTCGTGGTTTGGGCCTGGGTTTATGTTTTTTTTTTAGTTTTCTATTTCTTATTTTCTGATATTTTATACATAGTTACACTTTGATCAACCGGGTTAGGGCCTGGGTTTTCTTGTTTTTTTTTAGTTTTCTATTTCTTACTTTCTGATATTTTATACATAGTTACACTTTGATCAACAGGGTTTGGGCCTGGGTTTTCTTATTTTTTTTTTAGTTTTCTATTTCTCATTTTCTGATATTTACATATTTACTTCAATATTGTTATTGTTACTACTAAATTCGACAGCGTTGGCGCCTATCGTTCATCTTCGGAAAGCCATGCTGCGTGACCACCTAGACGCTTGTGTTAACCAGTTCCATTGTTGCCAGATATTTATATTTTCCCCAACATACATACTTTTTTGACTAAATTTTTTTTAGTTGCGTAAAAAATATGCTGAGAGCTGTTCACGTTGAAAACCTCCATAATACCGAAGATTGTCGAACATATATAGGAAGAATGTTTAGAGTAAAATTCCACGAATGTCCCGAATGGTCGACGAATCAAGAAATAACCGACTTCATATTGAAAAGGTGTATTTTGATACACCTAGATACTAACGAAGATAAATTCAATATGTTGGTGTTTATGGCGCAGAAGTTGTTTTCTTTCGCTCAAGATAAATGCAAGTTAGAAGGTGCCGATGCCGTTATGATGCAAGAACTTCTTCTAGGTAAGTAAAAGTAAAGCTTCGATTCCACTTACCCCTCACTAAATTATGATACTTCTAGGTGGTCATTTGTATTTACAAATCGTCAAGGAGAAACTCTACTCTTGGTTAAACATTTTAAAATTGAATATTCTCAAATTAGCGAAATCCACCAATTTTACGCTTAGTCAAACCGAAATGTTGAAAGCGGCTAAAAGCAGTGGAGGAATCGAAAGTATAATGAGCAACTTTTTGGCTACTGGAAACTTAAATAGTATATCCGGTTTGGGGCTAATGCAAGATAAAGGTATGTATTTATTTATCAATAAATGTTTGTTAATTATTTTATTTCACCTTCAATATAAATCATCGATTGTTCTTTGAGTCTATTAGTTTTAAAAACAACACCACCACTTGGCTTGTTGTCAAATCTCGAATTTCGGGTTGTAGCTGGAGGTGAAGTTGTCGCTACTGTCACAACTTTAACATTTCCGTTACTGGAAGACATGTATCTATTGTGATCTTTGTGTTTTCTTCAGTCCAGGATTAGGCTCTTGGAGCCCTTGGACGGAGAACATATACCTTATAATGACGAGGCGCAAATATACAAGTTATGTTGCCCCTTCTAATTGCGAACCAAAATGGTTGGTGTTAAATATGTTGTACATATATCTAGGGCTGGGCGATTATCAAAAAGTATAATCGATTATATAAAATAATCGATTATTTCCGATTAATCAAAAATAATCGATTAATCGAAAATAATCGGTTAATCGAAGGTAATCGATAAATCGAAAATAATCCATTCGACATCGGAAATAATCGATTAATCAAAAATTATCGATTAATCGAAAATAATTGTCTCTTAATATAAATCAATAAGTATCAAAAAATGATGAAGATGCATGTTAAAATGTGCCAAAGACGCTTGTACGTGATATTTAATTTATTTATTTATTTATTTTATTACAGAAGCAAACAGGTTTCCCTTATTCTATGCAACTGTGGTTACAAACTATAACTTAATACAACGCATGCATATTGCTTATGAGACAAAAACGACTGAATGTACACACAAGACTAATTCTCTAATATTAAATCTGCAATAGATATAAATTGACTCAGAGTAATTCCTAGCAGTCCAGTGTCTAGATTATCACTTAAGCTATTGTATAGCTGACATATTTTATCTAGCGAGTTTATTGAAGGTGTTAAGAATAAATAATTCCTAGGACGGGTTCGATGATAGGGTACGTAGAAATTCAATTGACTGAGAAGATCAGCTGAGCCTATTAAATTGTTGCACAACTTATAAAGAAAAATTAATTCTCGACGTTTTCTCCTGCATACTAATTTATCAATACTAAACTCTGACCTTAATGGATCATAAGACTCATATTTAGGAGACATCTTGTGTTTTTTAAAATAGATATATTTCACAAACTTCTTTTGTATGGCTTCAATTTGGCGACTCAAGCTTAAATTAATAAGTGAACTCCAAATCATGCTACCAAACTCCAACTTGCTTCTTACAAGCGAGTTATATATACTTATAATTGACTTAATATTAGTAAAAGCATAGGCAGTACGTTTAATAAACCCAAGTAATTTATATGGTTTAGAAACAGTTAGTTTCATTTAAAACCATATGATGAGTAGATTCCACGAAGTGAGGGTTTATACAGTTAACCCAAGTAATTTATATGATTGAGAAACAGTGTTAAGTATATGTGATTTAAAGCTGAACTTACCAGTGAATAAAATACCTAGGTCCGTTATTTCATTTACTCTCATTAATTGAGTATCCCCCATTGCATAATAAAAATATCTAGGGTTTTTTTGGCGGCTGAATGTTAAAACAACACATTTGCTAGTGTTAAAAGGTAATTTATTAGTTAGCGACCAATTATATATTTTATCTATGTCGTACTGTAATTGAAGATGATCATTTAAGTTATTCACTTTTGTATAAATTTTTAAATCGTCCGCAAACAATAAACACTCAGATGTAATTAAGGAAGGCACTTCGTTTATAAAAATCAAAAAAAGTAACGGTCCTAGATTAGATCCCTGTGGTATACCAGATTCCACCATAAATGCCTCAGATTTCTCACCCATGAAAGATACATATTGCCACCTATCACTAAGATAAGTTGCATAAAGTTTTAGTAAAGGATAGCTCATTCCCAGTGAATTTAACTTCCTTAAAAGTATATCATGGTTTACTTTATCAAAAGCTTTGGCGAAATCTGTATATACCACATCAACCTGTTCCCCTTTATCTTGTGATTCAAGTACATAATTGGAGAACGTTAGCAGATTTGTTTCAATAGACCTCTTATTACAGAAGCCATGCTGTTGATTACATAATATAGTTTGAAAATGCGA
Source organism: Galerucella pusilla (assembly GCA_910591695.1). Taxonomy (NCBI): domain Eukaryota; kingdom Metazoa; phylum Arthropoda; class Insecta; order Coleoptera; family Chrysomelidae; genus Galerucella; species Galerucella pusilla. The sequence goes on from CAJUYI010000798.1 coordinate 90,608, forward strand.
ATATAATTTATCATATAATATATATTCAAAAATTTTAGCGCTACAGTTTGCTATTGCAATCGGCCTGTAATTACTGAACTCGTCCCTAGGACCTTTTTTATGTATCGGAGTTACCTTTGTGATCCTAAACGCCTTTGGAAAGTAGTTATTGTTAAGTGATTTTTGTAACAAAATTATGAGGGGGTATGTGAGATAATCACGACAGGCTTTAAATATATATCCCGGAATTCCATCAGGTCCAGCTGAGAACTTTGGTTTAAGCTTTTTAAATGCAATGTGAATATCTTGAACAGTGATCCTAGTAAATTGTAAACAATTGAAATTTGAACTATAATTATCTATATAATTCAAAAATTCAGATGGTAGGTAGATGAGTTGTGTTCATACACCGACTTAAAATAGTTCGCAAATTCGGCTGATATTATTGATTTATCTGTAATATTAATACAATTGTTATCAGGATTCTTGAAACAGTAATCTGCTTTATTATATTTTTTGTTATTTTTCACAAAATTCCAAAACAAATTGGGATTATCGTTAATGCCGTCTTCAATGTTACGGATGTATATGTTATTTTCTTCCTTAATTTTTTTTTAACAGAGTTCTTAGTCGTTTAAATTCATTTGAGTGATATTCAGATTTTTTTTGCATTTTTCTGTGATATTCCTTCTCTTGTAATAAACGGATTATATCCGGAGTAAACCATGGAGGGAATTTGGTATTTTTAATGTTACTAGATTTAAATTTAGGTACACAAGCATCGAACATTTTATATAGTTTATGATAAAAGAATTCTACTGCAGTATCTACATCATCTATACAATCTAGGAACTCCCAAGTGCAATCCCTTAGTAACTCGGAGAGTAAATCAAAATTAGCTCTCTTAAAATTATATTGATATGTTAGGTTGTTAATTTCCCGAAATGTTTTGCAATTTTCACATAATTAAAAATACATTTATAAAATATCATAGAATATAAAACTCCAAATATAACTATTTTACTGAAACGATAAACAAACACATACCTACTTATAATTAAAACTATATATATGATTATTGAAAAGGTAATAATAATAAAGAAATCAGTGAAGTGGTCACATTAAGGCAAATTGACATTATCGGGAAATATTGGCAGTATTAATTAAATTCATAACATCAAATACAAAATTTTAGGTTGACTAGATCATTGAATCTTTTTCTGTCAGTATTGTACATCACAGATCGTTTAAATGTTCCAGGATTATTTATGTTTCTCAAGTTCAGAGGTAAAATATTATAAATTTTTGCTGACAGAAATTCCACTGAGCGTTGACCGATTGTTTTCTCACATATTGGTATATTGATTGAGTTTTCTTTTGCTCTCGTGTTGTGACAATGTTCGACTGGTTGCACTTTTATTTTATTTTTATGAATAATTGTGAATATCTTTTCGCAGAAAATTTGTCTAACATCAAATATTTTATTTTGTGAGAAAAGTTTGTCGCTAGAGAACCCTATATTTTTTTTATATATGATTCTCAGTATCCACTTCTGTAAGACATTAAGACCCTCCAAATTACTTTCTGTTACACCTCCCCAACTTAGGATACCATACTGCAACTGACATTGCACCAACGAGAAATACAAAATTTTAAGGTTTTTCAATGTTAAAAAATCAACTCAAATAGATGATCTAATTTCTTGATAATGGCAGCAGGAATGATATAGAAAAATAGATTCCCATTCAAAACTAAAAATTAAAATATATATTATACCACAACGTACAGTTTTGGTTTGCTTTAACTGTGAATCAAACTACAATGCTATACTTTGGCAAGTTTATCTGAAACCGTGAAAGGAATGCAGTCGAAATTGCCACGTTTAACTATGAAAAAGTTGAAGTACTGATTATGTAGTGATAATAATTATAAATGGGTCTTTTTATCATTAACAATATTAAAAATATGATTGAACGTTAATTTTATAATGTGCT